>PVJD01002314.1:0-209307 GCA_004026545.1 Mormoops blainvillei
GGGTGACGGGGTCCAGGCGGTGTCATATTTCTTACGTGGGGTTGCATGTGTTAGCTTAAACCATTGAACTGTACAATTTTATACTGTTTTTGTGTTTTATATTATACAATTTTAAAAAGATTTAAAATGTAGAGAGAATGATGAACAAACAGGTCAGAGGAGACAAATTTCATGCGATGATTGTTTTTAAAGAATGTTGATAAGTAACACTTCAGTGCAATTAGATTTAACATTTGGTAGTCATTAAAGCTCAGTAAATAATTCATTATTTTCCTCAGTAACCATTGTTTACCAGCAGGTAAGTATAGGTAGTCTTTACTCCGTGTGATAGAGTGGGACCAAAAAGACCATACAGACTTAAAACCGTGCAAAAACTACCTTGGTAATCAAGAGGAAAAATTACAGTTGTTCCATGATATTTAAAAAAAGTTGTCAAAACATTAAGAATTCTCCTATGTTGGTTATAAATGTATAGAGAAATAAAAAATAGTAAAAAGTGTTAGTATAATGTAATATAAAACAATAGAAACAGAATTAAAGTATTTTATTTCTTTGTAAAAAACTGATCAAGCATAGTTTGGACAGTGCGTTCTTTGCCTTGTATAACTGAACAGCCAGCAGAGTGAGCATCTTTTCTGTGCCTTGCCACATTGTCTTATGTCTTACTCCTTTCTACTGAATTTAGATTGGCTTTCAACATTTTATTCTTTGCACTTCCAGTGTGGTGAGATATCTCTGAGTTCCATTTAGTGTGAAGGTTTTGCTGGCGTCACTTCCTCTGGGACATCTTTTTGTCACAACCACTTTCCTCAGTTATGGCAGTAAGTTCGACTTCACTGATTCTTTCGACTGCCTATCTAGAGTCTCAAATAGTGGCAGTGGCAACATCCCTATAATCAATTATTTCTTTTATTATTCCACTTACATTCAATTTGAATTTCACTATTTTTGAGCATTATCATTTATTTTTTCTTGCTGCACTTTTACCTTTTTTGGCTATTACCCTCCTTCAGTTACCCATTTTGTAAAATTTCACCTGGGTTTATCCTTGGGATGCAAGAAGATAACCCAGCTACATGCTTTGCTGTCTACAGACAAATCGATGAGCAGATGAGAAGTAACCAATCACCAGCCGACTTTGAAAAGAAGCAACGTGATTGGTCACTGATGATTATATGCCTCTCTTATTAACATAGTGAAGTGTGGAGTGAAGTCCTACCAAAAAAAGTTTGTATTTATGCAGTTACAGTTAGTGTACTGTGGTGAGTGAGATTGGAACCATGCTGTTGAGGGATTGGTGTGACAGTTGACATTTGTGCATATGGGAAGCCTGGGAAGTAAGGACTGACTGTAATTCAAAGAAGGTTGAACTCTTTAATCAATTAAATAAAGATTTGGTTGCTTTTGATAAGTTTGAGGATATAGGGCTACTTGGACTATTTGATCTCTGAGCTATTGAACACCTGCTAATATTTTATGTGTGTCAACGTAAGAAATGTCCAAACCTGTGGAGAATTTTTATGAGCTTATTTGAGCCAAACTGACAATTGCTGGGAGGCAAAATCTCAACAGATGGAGAAAATGCTCCAGAGAATGGCAGTTTTGCAGCTTATTTTGTACATTACAATCAAAGGAGGAGGCATAGAGCGGGGGCACAGGGTGGGGTGGTTACATGAAATCTGTTGGTGTTAGATTAAGGAGGGAGGAGAAAGCAAAGCCGGGAAATCTCTGAGGTTGGATACAGTAAAATGGAGAGACACATACTTCTTTTACATTGATTGGTATAGAATAGTTAGCAATTAACATACATAGCACATAGAAATGGTATTTGGTCAGCAAGGTAATAATGAGGAGCTGTCTGCTCTGGCGGCAGATAGTGCCCCGTGGGATCTGGACAAAGGGGATTACTCTGACATTCCAAGGGTATGTTACTGTAGATGCAGAAAGACAATAGACAGGCTCAGTTAAGGTAAAGATTGATTTTTGTCAAGGAAGACACTGGTCTACTACAAGGCTATCCCCCATGACTCACTTTTAGTTAAGTTTTAATTTCAGACCATCCTATGTGATTACTTTAGGTCTCTTGAGTTTTTAAGACCTGCTACGCAGGCTTCTCCTGAGCTTGTAAGGTTTAGAATGTGACCCATTTTGATACCACTTTTTCAGCTGCTTTAATCCTTTCAGGCACTTGTTTAGAGAGGACCTTTCAGATCAATTCACTAGTACCAAACCCCTAGTCATAGCAAGTAAAAACAGTGGTTTTAGAAGAATAATAGTGATGGTGATTATGAAACCACTGTGAAGCAGCTGACATTAAAAGTAAGGGATTTTTGAAAATGTTTATAAAAACGTTTTTTATAATGGTGACATTCTAATAATTGAAGATAAAAGAAGGTTAACCAGTTTTGATTCATTTAGTTAGGTGATCCCATTTTCATTGTCTTATACTAACAAATATTTTATTATTAAATGTGAAAGATAAGGCTTCACTCTGTGTTGGTTGAAATTAAATAATGTTAATTTGTTTGATTTTTCTACAGGTGAACTGGCACAAAGGTTGAGTTCAAGATGCCATTAGTGAAGAGAAACATCGACCCTAGGCACTTGTGCCACACGGCGCTACCTAGAGGCATTAAGAATGAACTGGAATGTGTAACCAATATTTCCTTGGCAAATATAATTAGACAACTAAGTAGCCTAAGTAAGTATTTTTATATCAACCAAAAACATTACTTCCAAACCAGAATGTTATGCTTTAGAGTATTAATTAAGAAGATGTTCTTGTGATTACTTGGGGGGAGAGAGGAAGATATTTGGTGAGAATACAAAATTATCCTAAAAAATGTAGTCGTTTAAAGTAAAATTAATGTTTTAGAATCATTTCTTTCCCTGTGTGTTTCTTCTGGGAGAAGGAAGTAAGGACAGAATCTTTAGGAGCATAATCACATGATGGATAAGACTTACTGAGATTGTTCTTAAAATACGATTTGATCTATGAAGGTAGAGCCAGAGTTATGTTTCTGTTTGCTTGTTACTGCTGTTTGCTTTTTCAGAGGTTTTAGCTATTTATGTATTGGGATGCTAATATCTCTTTCTTTACATATATTGTATTAGCCTAGGGAAATACTTTTATCTTACCAAATAACTACAAGTGAAAGAAAGGTATGGAGTAGTCACTACTCAACAGATTGGGTTTTTCGAAAGAGTTGTCTGCAAGACGTTAAGGTGTCAGTCGAGAGTCTGAAATGCAGCATGATGTGAAAATAGCAAGTGAGCCTGGCCTCTGGCAGACAGAAGGCAGCCAGGTTGTCCAGATAATAAAAGGTGATAGAAGGGGCTTGTGGGCCAGGAGGAGACAGGCAGCGTGTTCCCGTTATAAGATTACAGAACAGGGCAACCAGATTAAGGAATTACATTTAGAATGGGAGATTATTTAATGTTAGAGAATTAAAAACAATAAATCCAGTTTGTCTTTTGAATGGAAGGGTTAACTTTTTAATAAGACATTTGTATTTCATTTTAAAGATAAAACAAAGTATTCCTGGCCTAGAAATATTATCTAAATGGTCTTAGACGTACCTTCCCATAACCTCCCACATAGAGTGTCCATACAGGCAGGATTGGCTCTTCTTTTCTTTACCTTTTAACTTTTTTCTTTCTTGTTATAATTGAATACTTAGCACAAGATTAAGAGAGGTTGTCAATCTAATTTGGTTCAAGTGAGAGCATTTGGGCATACACATATGTAGCTAGAGCAACATAAAAAGTTACGTTTGAATGCTGTTGGTGAGAGCACCAAATTTCTACATTGCCTGTGAAATCAGTTGCAAGAGTAAATTAAAAAGCTGTTTATTTGAGTTTAAGTATATTCCTTGTCCCTTTTGGTGGTTATATATATATAGGTTAGTTATTGGCAGTGAATCACTATCATTGTTTACTTGTATCTTCCTTGGAAAAGTTAATGTAAAATAAAGTCAAAAGAAGAGTCCTAGATATTGTATCAACATATGATTACCTATATTTAAAGGCATTTGCTAACTTTTTTTTTGTGATCTAGCACTAATTGAATCTAACATAACAAACTTCATATAGAACTTCTATGTAATACATGTACATGAGTACATCTACATGTTAATATTAAAATACATTTTAAGAGCATAGAAATGTTCTTAAAACATTAATGAATTTGGTTGAAGTATTTCTTAAAATTAAAAGGAACTTCAAGTTTCGTACTGGCATCTTGTTTTACATATATCCCCAATATAGAATTTAGAACTAATATACTGATTAAGATTATTAATTTACAGTATTAACCTGTTTCTTACATAACCTAAACAGAAAACTTAAGAAATTTTCAAACCTTACATAGTTTATATAAGCAACAATGCCTGTTAGCATGTACATGGTCATGTTGTAGCCAAACCCTTAAAATAAAAATACATTGTAAAAATATAACTAAATTAGGTTTGGGGTCCTTCAGATTTGGAATTAGATATTACATAGGCATTTTGTAAGCAGTGTAGAAATTAAAAAACAGAGAAAATCAATAAAATATTGTCCCATAGCAAGGTGTAACAACAGTTTACTGCCCTAGAGTTAAGTTCCCTTGTAGCTCTCCCCCTTGGCATGGTGGAGAGCCTGGAATTAAGCGTTGAAGGCCTCTAGATGGCCGGAATAAACAAGCCCAGGCACCTAAGGCAGTGCACACGAAATAACCAATAGGCCCCTTTCTCAGAACTTGTTTTACTTTTACTTTGGTAATTTATACAGGTTTGATGATCTGGTTTTCAAATATTTATGCTTCAGCGCATTAACGAGGAGGTAGGGGGTGATAATATATTTCAATAGAAGCAGCAAGTATTACTGAAGCCAACCAAAAGAGGTAATTTCCAGCAAAGGAAGTTGTATAAGGGAAGAAGTAACATAAAAGCTGGAAAGGGGCCATTTAATGTAAAAGCAAATATACATTTCAAGACTGTTTTGTAGCCTAAGACATTAATTGATTTTCATAATCAATTCATGACTGTGAGTCCTCAAGACATAGTCAAATTGTGTTTAATTTTGTATTCTACTTAAAACAGGAAAGCATAGATTTTTACATCAGTTTCCATCCAAAATAGTAAAAATAATTAATGTTTTAAATAACCTCTGAATTACTTTGAAAACTTGGCTGTTCAGACTGGTTCTAGGTAATGGAGATTTTCACTTTGGTACGATCGTTAGCACCGAGGGTGCCAGGAAACACAGCAGTGAAGGCAAACTGCAGGGCTCAGCCCGGCTTGGAGATGCACATCTTCCTGACCTCTTCCTCAACCGGTTTTTTGTACAGCCCGGTTTGTTTTTTCATGGCAGGATGCATTTCTGTTTTATAATACATAGTTACTGAAAACTGAGAATTCACGTTATGTAAATTTCTTCTGTTATTAAAAAATCCTTTCCCATTTTATTGTCATCTTAACAACTCTTGGGACTCTTAATTACCTTTGGGGTCTTTTACCAATCTTTCTACCCGGGGCCTTTTTTCTTGTTGGATATCGTCAGTTCATACTGCCACGATGAGCTGACAGAGCCTACGTCTTGATGTCAAACACAGAAAATTGAGAAAATTTGCCCTGGCTCTTGTGGCTCAGTGGATTGAGTGCCGGCCTGTGAATCAAAGGGTCACAGGTTTGATTCTCACTCAGCATATACCTGGGTTGCAGGCCAGGTCCCCGGTTGGGCGCACATGGGAGGCACACACACATTGATGATTGTCTCCCTCTCTTTCTCCCTCCCTTCCCCTCTCTCTAGAAATAAATAAATAAAATCTTTTTAAAAATTTAGAAAATTTGACAGATCTGTAGATAGCAAGGCAGATGTGTAGGAGGATGGATAGATTGGCTCGATGAAACTAATTGGATACACAGACAGACAAGGGACAGATAACAATCCATGGTTCTTGTCCCAAAATAGCATACCCTACTTTAGTTGAAGACTCAATACGATGAATACTGAAACCATTCTGAACAGTATGCATGTGGGTATAATTAAAATCATGAGTTTTAGATTACAGGAACTGAGAAAAGAGATAAAATCAAGTCATGAGAAGAGACTTGCTGAACGAAATGTGAATAAATAAATATATAAGGGGGGTTGAAAGTGCAAATGATTGGAGAAGTATGGTAGAACCTGATATGGAAGACATAGAATGTTGGATGAGAGGACTTAGATTTTTAAAATCATAGATAATGAGAGATTGTAGGTTCTTGAGTAAAGAAGCAGTATAACAAATGTAAGGTGGTTGAAATTCAGATACATACACAATCAGCTTTACATTGCAAACGTTATTCCTTTCACCTCTCTCTGGAAGGGAAGGAAGAGGTAGATTTGAATGTAAAAAAGGATATGAAAAAGGAACTGATAGGGTGTTTATCTTAGCCATTGAGGTACCTAGCACCTATACTTGTGGTAGGGGGAGCATAGACTCTTTAAAAAAATCTGTTGACCAACTATGGGCCCTCTTTCCAGAAAAATGCAGAGGCATTTTAAAATCCACATGTCATCAGGTGGTATACAGACTCAGAGTATATGTTAAGGATCCCTGTATTAAAGTAAGCTCTTTAGGGATGGAATTGTGTCTTCCATCGCTATCCCTTGCATTTGTGTCCCCAACATCTGATGAATAAAGGAATAACTTTATACCTGCTTCTTTCTCTGCTCTATGGCTCTTCATATTATAGTAAGAGCTGCAAGTTGTTGAGCCTCTACCCTGTATTAGGTACTCTCTCAGGCCCTTTCTTCACTATCTCTCCTATTCTTGTAACATTTTAAAAAAATCTTCACCCAGTGATATGTTTTTATTGATTTTAGAGATGGGGGCGGGGAGAGAGAGAAAGAAAGAAAGGAAAGAAAGAGAGAGAGAAAGAGAGAAAGAGAGAAAGAGAGGAAGGAAGGAAGGAAGGAAGGAAGGAAGGAAGGAAGGAAGGAAGGAAGGAAGACCGACCAACTGGTTTCATCGTGTATGTGGCCCGACCAGGGACTGAACCTTCTGGTGTATGGGACGATGTTCCAACCAACTGAGCCACCTGGCCAGGGCACTTATAACTTCTCTTTGAAGCAGATATTTTTATCCTTGATTTACAAGTGAAGAAATCAATACCAAGTCTTAAAGTAAATAGAGCAAAGAATTGGACTTCTTTATTAAAGTGCTTTTCATATGTTTATTTTTTTATTTTTAAACTTTATTTATTTTAGAGAGAGAAAGAGAAAAAGAAACATCAAATTTTTGTTCTACTTATTTATGTATTCATTGGTTGATTTTTGTGTCTGCCTAACCCGGCATTGAACCTGCAACCTTGAGGTATCAGGACGATGCTCTAACCGACTGAGCTGCTCAGCCAGGGAGCTTTTCATGTGTTTAAATGTTTGCTCAAAACTTATTAATGGCAGAGACCCTCTTCCAGTCATTTTATACTTTCCAGGTCTGGTACAGTGTTTGGCACATTAGACATTTTCAGTCATTTTGGTTTAAAGAACTGTGTGAGAATAAATGAATATATACAAAACTATCCTTTTTTAAAAAATGTTATTATAGAGATTAAAGTTCTGATTTTTTTTTTCTTAAAGATTATAAAATCTTCTAGGACAGGAATTTTATGTTTTACTTTTTGGTGTATTCAGTAGGTCATATACCTACCTGGACAGGGTGAGCCCTCAGAAAATGTTTAACTGATAATATATTGATATGCTTTGAAAAAATGCAACATTATTCAAATATAAACTGACGAGATTAATGAATTCATTTAATAAGTATTTAGTACTTTTCTGTCATAGAAACTGTCTTGATTGAGCTAGATTTAACCTAGACAGCATGCTTGGGTCTAAAATGTCTTGATTTAGGAAGACCGTCAATTTTTTTCTATTTGAAAGTACAGATAGTAGTAATTGACTCATCTTTGTGTTGTAATTAGCATTAGGTTATATGTCCTAAATATGCTTGAATATTTTTTCATTGTAGGTCATCTAAAACTCCTTTCAGAATAGATTACTTTGGCTTATTCTTTTCAGTAATGGAAATTTACCTAACTAGAGAAATACAGTGATTTTAGATTATGATGATTTTTTTAAGAAACTAAAACAAGCCAGGCTGGCATAGCTCAGTGGATTGAGTGTTGGTCTGCAAACCAAGGGGTCGCCGGTTCAATTCCCCAGTCAGAGCACATGCCTGGGTGGTGTGCTGGGTCCCCAGTGGGAGGCGCACGAGGGGCAGCCACACATTGATGTTTCTCTCCCTTTCTCTCTCCCATCCCTGCTGTGTAAAAATAAATAAAATAAAATCTTTTTTAAAAAAGAAAGAAAGAAAGGAACTGAAATGAGAGAATATAAAATTACCTTATAAATTTTTCAGAGTCTGTATTTTGGGCATACTTGAGACAGGTCCCCTATGAGGCTTCTGAAGACTCTTGGATTCTGCCCCTTGGCCTGAAATTCAGTTCTAGTGTAGAGTCTATTTATGAATGCTGATTCGAGATTAAAAGACTTATCGTTTGTATGTACTTTCTTTTTTCTATTTATGTATGTACTTTTATATCCTAATCTTCTCTGATCCTCAACAGGTAGGTAGATATGGATAAGGCAGGTAGAGTATTTCCATTTCAGACTTAAGTTACATAAAACCAGATTTCCCAGGGACTGAGTTGTTTTCCAACTCTGTCACAATTGTGTTACTTTAGACCAGGGTTTAAAGTTTAAAGTAGTTTCAGAAAATGCCAAATTCATCAGGACAATACCTTTAAATATTGTTTGATATTTATCTCTTATCACATTAAATTTTATGGTATATGTTTCATTTTTGCTTAGGTAAATATGCTGAAGATATTTTTGGAGAATTGTTCAATGAAGCACATAGTTTTTCCTTCAGAGTTAACTCATTACAAGAACGTGTGGACCGTTTATCTGTTAGTGTTACACAGCTTGACCCTAAAGAAGAAGAATGTAAGTTTATTCATATCACATTTTCTTTCACTTATATTTCAGGTTAGGAAACTTGAGTGAAATATTTAAGAATGGTATTAAACACAAACTTATTACAAGTCTTTTCTACCCATGACCTTTGGTATATGTGTTGTAATAAATCATGAATTATCTATAAATGCCATTAGCATGACTTCCCTGGCTTTTCTTTTCTACTTATTTTTTTCTTTTTGACCTCTTCTTTTTGTATACTAAATAACTCTTAAGTTTTTGACATAAAAAAATGTTAGCCAGATTTTTTCCTACATCATCTTTATCTTTTCTTCCTTACAATTTATTTGTATACTTTTGTCTTTGAAATAAAAACTATTTGAAAATTACTTGAAATTCTTAATAAGTTGAAATTGATTCTTTAAGGATGTAATTTGTTTTAATATGCTTTTGTGTGTGCATATGTTAAATTGCTAAAATCTGATCTAGTTATTTGAATGTTACTTCCTACTTTAAATGAATATTTTTTAAAAATGCAAATTGCTGATATGTAGGAAAAAATGTTTTATAATGAGTATTAAAATTAAACCAGGGATATCAAGTAAAAAACAAAATAAATAAACAACAAACTCCCACATTAGAGACTAAAATAATGTTAGAAGCTTCAGTGGTAAAACATTTCATGTCTTGATAGAATACACTGAACACTGATGTTTCTCAAACTCCTTTCTGTTTTTTAAAGAAGATGAAATGCAACTATGAAGGACAGTGATTTTCACTTACTCTAGAGCTATTTAATGTGAATTTCTTGTAACTCTTTCTTCAAAAAATACATTTTTGTTGAATAATATTTTTAGTATAAATGCAAGTTATATGCGATCTAAACTTGAACCATAAATATATTAAAGGATATCACTGAAAAAAACCAAAGAGTAGAATGTGTAATGATGGATATTTTAGTGATTAAACCAAGGTCTTTTGACATAACCTAATTTAATACCTAAATAAGGAGAGGCAAATATGTGCTATGCTAAGTTTCGACTGCTTGCAAAAATATAAACTCATATGTCTGGTTTTGAAAAAAAACAAAACAGCACCCTTTTTTTTAACAGCTTTATTGAGATGTATTTCATACACAGTATAGTTAACCCATCTAAAGTTAAATTGTACAATTCAGTGGATTTTAGCATATTTGGAATTACGCAACTATCACCACAATCAATTTTAGAACAGTGCACCGTTCCAAAAAGGAACTCCAGACCCATTAGTAGTCGCTCTTCATCTCCCCTTCCCCTGGCTTCTAGCAGTCACTAAGCTGCTTTCTGTCTCTGTTGATTTTGCCTGTTCTGGACATTTCATATGAGTGGAATCATACAACATGAGGTCTTTTGTGACCGGCTTCTTTCACTTAGCATAATGTTTTCAGTATCGGTTCATGTTGTAGAATGTATTTGCATTTCCCTGATGGCTAGCGATATTGAGCATCTTTTCATAGCATATACGCCATTTAGAGATAATAGAGCTTGGATTTAAAACCAGGGTTTAAATGACTTATCAGTAATTTGTGTATCATTTTTCAAGAAATGGCTACTAAGAACCTTTTACCATTTATAAATTGGATTTTTTTTAATTGAGTTAGAAGAATTCTGTATATATTCTATATGCCAGTTCCTTGTCAGTAATATGATATGCAAATATTTCTCTTCTGTGGGTGGTTTTTCTTGGTATCCTTTGAAGCATGTGCATGTGAATTGGTCATACTTCCTGAAATTCTTGATACAAAAGCATTGCTAATAGTGAAAAAATACATATTTTATGGCCATACTTTAAATATATCATTTACATCCAAAATTTCTTTTTTTAATAACTTAAACATTTAATATGCCACCTAATAATGCAGAGATACATAGGCAGCTCTTATCATAATGGACTTAAAAATGAACATTTCATTTCAAAATACTGTTAAATTTTAACAAATGTCTTAGTACCCCTATTACAATTGAAAATTAAAATCAGATACCAATAAATAACTAAATGTTTTTAAAAAAAATCCTAGCATACTAACAACTATCAGAATTGTTTATAGTTTCCTTTATGATGGTGGGGAGCAGTGGGTAAGAATTCACAATGTGGAAGCTGAACTCCTTAATTTAAAATTGTTTTGGGGATGTTGTATAGAAGGAATTTTCAAAGTTATTTAACCTAGATTTTTTTTTTAACTCAGTGAGAATTTGAACAAAATAACATTATTAATGCAATACTAAATTATAAATATCAATTTTTTTGTTTTTTAATTACCATTTAATAATAAGTAATGGTGAGAACAACCAATATAATTTAAAAAGTGAGTTATAAACAGAGACCTGTACAATTATATTAACTAAGTTATATTTATAAACATACTATGCTAACTTACTGTACTATATATAATACTATTTAAGTCATCATTGGCAACTTGAAGGGGCATTGTCACATGGTCTGTTAACAAGTAAGATGAATGATAAATGAGAGGAGTTGAAGACAGAAAAGTGCTAATTACTTTACATGCTCTTTATATCCTCTCTAAAAAAGTTTTGGGAGAATGAACACTAGGTTCCATGTGGTTCCTTAGGGTGAATAAGTGGGGCGAGCGTGGTGAGAACTGTCCGCTTTGATCGTAGAACGGAGCGGCCACTTCCGGCAGGAACCAGAGGAGCAGCAGGCAGCTTGTGGCAAATGGATCCGCCTCGGGGCAGACAGATTTGGGTTTTCGGTCCTGGCTTTACTGCTTGCTAACTCTCTAGCCTGGGGCCAGTTATATAATACTTTATAGCCTTGGTTTTCTTATGTTTAAAAATGTAGTAATAATTCCATTTTCATTGAATTGTAAAGATTAAATAAAATTAAAATTAATGAACGCATCTAGTACATACAGTATGTAATCATTAAATATCCCTCATACTGCTTTTTAATGAGGAAAAAACTTTATTTCTCTGAATTTTATTTTGGTGTTTCTAAGTGTGTTACAAGTTGTGCAGCAGTGAAACTGCTGTGAACACAGCCACAGGGTGGCCACTGCAGAGGGAGTCTCACTGCTCCACTAAGTCCATAGGTCCAGACATTCATGTTGAGTAAATTTACTTGTGAGCATGATAGGGATGCTATTTTAGGGAGAAAAATCATTTAAGAATTGTTACGATTTTTTAGTACTGACCTTGCTGTGGCATAAAGCATTTCTCTGTATACTTAAAGCCATATTAAATATGTAAAAAAACCACCTAGTTTTTTAATGCCAGGAAGTCACTCTAAGAGTTAAAAATGTAGTAGGTACTATTTTGGTACATTACTTAATATGCTGCAGAGTCCAAGAGAAAATGAGTAAATGCAGTTATTTTCAATCATCATATGTGATGGGGGCTGTGCTTGTTCCTGGACACACTAATGTAAAACAGTCTCAGTCTTCAAGAGCTTATAGCTAAGTAGAGGTCCTTATGGTACAAGATGAAAGATAAGTGAAATAGACAATAATATAGATTACCCAGTACTTGAAAATATTTTCTGTACTGTCAAGTTTATTTTAACTTTATACTATATGTAATATATAGTCAGTAGAGCATCAAGGTCAATAGTGTATTTAGCTCAGAATGCTACTGATAACTAAGTAATTCCTTCAGTATTGTTGGTATAAGTGAAATGAAAGTAATAAAGGGTGATGGGAGGAAAAGGTTATAAAAAAAAGGCAGAAAAGAATGTATGTTGGTGGGGGCTGGGGGTGGCAAGTAGGGAAAACAAAAAGGTGTATTTGTTGAGAAATATAGATATGCTTCAGGTGTCATTAGAGCTTTCTTACCCTTAGAAATCAAAGCTTGCATTAAATCCCACCTGACTGGGAAAATTAGGCACGAAATGATATGGGACACACTGATAGAGCATTTAAAATACGGTTCGCGACTCAAACCACTACAGTCACAACCTCCTGAGCCATGCTGACTTTATAACAAATATAGTGTGTGAATTTTTTCTTAATGTTAAATCATCTTAGTAAAATAAACAAAATACATTTCTGATTTTTGTTTTAGTGTCTTTGCAAGATATAACAATGAGAAAAGCTTTCCGAAGTTCTACAATTCAAGATCAGCAGCTTTTTGACCGCAAGACTTTGCCTATTCCATTACAGGAGACATATGATGTTTGTGAACAGCCTCCACCTCTCAATATACTCACTCCTTATAGGTCAGTAGACTGATAAATAAGAAGGCTGGTTATTTAGCTCAGACTTTAAGGTCACATAGGTGGCAGTCTACCTTTAAATGTTAAATCCCCAAACATTCTTTATTTTTCTGGGCCCCTGACCGACACAGAGAGCCCTGCTTAACTACCACTTTTAGAAAACGTTTGCCTTACTCACTGAGCTCCCAAAGATCTGGCATACAAAGACAAGACTAATTTAAGGGAATTGTTTTCACAAGTGTTAATAAGACAAAGCAATGGCAAAATTAGTACTGTGAAGGGCCACGGAGTTGTTATTGTCTTTTAAATTCAAGTTCTAATTGGATGGAAAATATAAAATTCAGAGCTCAAATACTACCACACTAAAAAAATAAATATTATTTTTGCTTGTCTTATCTACTCTTGATCTATATACATTAAATTTACAGTACACAATGAGTATATAGTATTTGTTTTTAAAATGTATTTTACCATTTAAAGTAAAATCTGTAATTATTCAGCCTTTTTTGGAGTCCTTTCACATGATTTGTTAAATAGGTAATTTAAGATGCATAACACGTATCCTGAATAAAATGGTATTCAGATAGCTATTTAACTATTTTTCAGCAAGCAAGTCATTTGGATATAAATAACTGCCTTACTACAAGAATGACTATTAGGTGATATTTTGGGGGTTTGGTAAAATAATAAGTAAATTAGAGTATTGGCAGAAAACCTGTATAATTTCTATATTCTAAATGATACTGTGTCCTTTCAGACTTTTATCTTTGGCAGAACCATTTATAATTATTGGAATTTCTCAAAGGGCTTCTAGAAAACTTGTTATTCAGCAGAAGTTAGGGATGAAAATTGTCCAGCTCTGAATTATTAACACCAACCCTGAAAAAACATCTAGTTTTCCATTTTTCTTAGTTCCT
Source organism: Mormoops blainvillei (assembly GCA_004026545.1). Lineage (NCBI taxonomy): Eukaryota > Metazoa > Chordata > Mammalia > Chiroptera > Mormoopidae > Mormoops > Mormoops blainvillei. The sequence continues at coordinate 14,070 of PVJD01002314.1, forward strand.
TTTCTGACTTGTGAGAAGTGATCTATGGGTATGGCATTAATTTTGCCACTGGTTTTACACAATGCTGTAGTTTATTAATGTACCAGAAGAAACATTTCACTACAACTATTTCTCTTTTGATTGCCTAAGTCTTACTAATACATATTTTAATTGATATTTTATGTTTCAGAGATGATGGTAAAGAAGGTTTGAAATTTTATACCAATCCTTCGTATTTCTTTGATCTATGGAAAGAAAAAATGTTGCAAGATACGGAGGATAAGAGGAAAGAAAAGAGGAAGCAGAAGGTATTACAAGAGATTCAAAAAATTGAAGTTAGTTTTCGTGTATTCGTGTTTTATTGCACATGTGAACTTTATTAGTTCTGCACTTTGGCAGTGTTATTTTATTGGGTCCATGTAGTCCAATACTGACATCCTTATAACCCCACAGAAAGATCACAGTCTGATCTGAGCAGATTAGATTATTATAGTAAGATTATTATATATAGTTAGATATATACATTATAAAATTAGATTATTATAATATGTGTGTGATAAGTGCCATAGCAGAGGCATGCACCAACAAAAAGCACTTGATTTAAACAGAGGACAGGGTTGGTAAACACTTTCAACAAAGCTTACAGTGTATCTTGAACAGAAAATAGGAATTAAGTGGGCCAAGGAAGAGAAGGGCATTCTAGTAAGAAGGAACAAAGGAATATTGTCCAGAGATTGGTAGAGTAGATTAAGCTGATATTTTCTAACCATAGAACCTGTTGTCAGTGTTTTAGAAAGGTTATTATACTCTCACTAAATTCCTGTTATCTGTCTGCTGTGTTGTTGTTTTCCACTTTCTGATAAAATTCACTTGGATTTACTTTACTTCATGTTAATGATAACTAGAAATACAGAAGGAGAAGCAATGTTGGCCTTAGGTGGAATTGTGAAGGAGGCAAAGCCTGTCTTCATCACCCCTCTGTTTCTCCTGTAGCTCTCCTTACTCCCCCTCTTCCCCAGTTCCCCATAATGCATTCTTGTTATCATCTTTACTAGACAGGTAGCCCAGTGTTTTAGCTAGAGTTTGCAAGTGGTGACTGGCAGCACAGGTTATACCTGTGAGCAGTGTTGTGTTTGATAACCACAGTGGTTTTAAAGTTTTTGAACTGAAATGCCTTAAATAGACATGGCGCTAATTCACTGCCTTCCCCGACTTACACTCTACTCTCTTCAATTGTATATGTTACCTGCTTGGCCCCTTTGGGCATTTGACTTTGTTGTAACCACTCTAGACCTTTGTATGCTTGCTCCCACAATTTAAATCACTTCTTGTTTTATTTTTCAAATACATTGTTTTCTGTTGAGTGACACAGTTTTAATGGGTTAATTGGATAATTGGATTTTTTTCTAATGTATTGGCTAGCCAATTGGTAACTTCCCAGATAACATAACCTTAGTAAATTTTCAGGTTTTGGTTAGAGGTAGGCAGTGCCATTAATGGCAGAAATTGCACAAAACTAATAGGTAATGGTAGCAAAGTTGGTGAATCGTTTTTCATCTGAAAGGGCTTTCTGACCTCAGATTTTATTACTTAGGCATACTGTTTTTATCTGGTACATCAATTCCAATTAGAGATTAAAGAAACAGGAGAAACTGGATTACAAGTAAACTAGCTAAGATTTAATTCAGTGTACAAGTGAACTGTCTTTGTGTTACTTTTACTATATTATGATGACATTGTCTTTTTCAATATTGATGTTAGAATTTTATTTTGATTGTTATAACCTCTTTTTAAAAACTTGGCACTTCAGCATTTGGCTTTGTTTCAATACATCTGTTATAGCAGAAAAATCTAGATCGTCCTCATGAACCAGAAAAAGTGCCAAGAGCACCTCATGACAGGCGGAGAGAATGGCAGAAGCTGGCCCAAGGTCCAGAGCTGGCTGAAGATGATGCTAATCTCTTACATAAGCATATCGAAGTTGCTAATGGCCCAGCCTCCCATTTTGAAACAAGGTTTCTTTTCTTTTGTTTGTTTTTTAACAAAATTAATGATAAAATACTGGTTTTATTTCTAATATTTATACCTGTAAGCTTTAGGCCCTGATCTGATGAACTGGCAGACCCCGTTATAAGTAGAGAGATGGCTTTGAAACCCTGACTGTTGTGAGCCTGCTGCAGTCTGATCTTGGGCAGGCCATTTTCATTCTGGTGCTTTAGTTTTGTCATCTTTAGAAAGAACTGGTTGGACTAGATGATCTTCAGGGTCGTTTTAGCTTTCATGTGAAGTCTCAACTTCCTCTCAACATTTCAGGCTGACTCTGCTAGAATTTTACAATAAAGGAATGGGATCTGGAATATATTTTGAACTATTATTGACTCACTATATGTAAAATAGTTGAGGAAGGGTTATATTTTGTTCCTTTTTCTTTCTGACTTCCTTTCTATACCATATCTCTCACTCAGATATATCAGACTTTAAAACAAAATTACTCATCCCCCTTCGCAAAAACTATAGAACAGATCCTTCCCTTTTCAGTGCTAGTTAGGGGCCCCGTATAAGTAACACACTACCCTAACATACTAGCATCTTTCTGTGAAGAAATTTATTTTTGTATAGTTAATTGATTATAGTTATTACTATATATATTGTAGTTACTGATTTTTGAATGGAAAGGAGCTTAAGGTTTTCTTTTGAATAATACATAAATTATTGGGCCGTAAGTATGAAATATTTTGGCCTCTTTTAGGAGTAATACACATATGAGACACTGTATGCAGTACTGAAAAAAATACTGAAGGAATTGAGATTTTTTTAAAAATTAACCTATAGACAAACATTTATTTCTACTACTGTTAAGTAATTGAGGTATTTAGCTGACCCAGTAGTATAAATACAGTATTTCTAACTTGCTGTGTGCATATATTTTAAATCCAACTGTGTCCCCAACATGCACTACAATCAGTAAATGTTTATGTCTTCACATGCTCAGGGTATCTAAAATTTTGTTTAAATCTGATCTTCAGTCACATGTTGCTGTGTTAATCAGCATATAATTTGCTGAGTATCCTCACACCTTTGAAAACAACAAACAGACAAAAATGATGTTGTTCACCATGTCTTTGGTGCTAGTTATCAGGGAGGCCTTTGTCCTCGGGTACAAGACATTTGGAAGTCATTTAGGTGTAAGAGAGCAGCAAGATATCCCAGAGGTAGAAAATTGCTCACTTTTTGTCATTGGCATCTTAATGTAAAGAAAAAAATGAAATAGAGAAAATAGGCAATTTGCTAAAAGTTCATTATTTTCTGTTTATAAAATTATATATGTAATACTTTTCATGCTTGTGAACTGAGTTAGTATTATGTTATAAAATAATAAAATAGTTGGAGGTCATCATAATGAACCTGAATCAGCAAGGAAAGTTTGCGTTGTGAGCAGCACTTTTTGTTTTAAAAGCAGGATAAATGTAATGAATTTCTGAAATGTAATGGTCAGATTCTGAAAGAAGTTCCTTAAAGCGGAAAGATGGTTAAAATATTGGCATTCAAAGGATAAACTTTATCTCATGTAGGATACTTCCCTCCACCAGTGGTTCAAGGAAAGTACACTGACACGGTACTTTTTTTTAGACCTCAGACATACGTGGACCATATGGATGGATCTTACTCACTTTCGGCCTTGCCGTTTAGTCAGATGAGTGAGCTTCTCACTAGAGCTGAGGAAAGGGTCTTAGTCAGACCACACGAACCACCTCCCCCTCCGCCAATGCATGGAGCAGGAGATGCAAAACCCATACCCACCTGTATCAGGTATGTTGGGACAAGCACCTGGTGTTTTATCTCAGGGGTTGGTAACCTTTGTTTTTTTAAAGGCCCAGATAGTAAATATTTTGGGCTTTGTGGGTGTATGTTTGTGTCACACATACTCAACTCTGCCATTGTTGCATGAAAGCAGCCGTGGATTATATGCATAATTAAATGAACATATTTGTGTTTCAATAAAACTTTATTTACAAAAACAAGGAGTGGGGCAGATTTGGTGTGTGGGAGGTACTTTTCCATTCTCTAATAAAAGCTGACACATTCTCTTAGGAAAATATAACTAATGAGAATTTACTTTAAAGGTTAAAACATGTTTCATTTTATTACAGCTTTGTTATTAAACACATGATGTGCAGTATAGCAGGTCCTTGAATAGCGTCATCTTGTTTGGCGTTAATGTTGATCAGGTGCAATAGGAATTTAATTCTTGTTTCTATTAATTAACTTGGGCAAAATTGGTTTTATTATATGTTGTTTCACTTAAAGTCATTGAACCTATCGACATTTATAAGGGAAGACTTACTGTATATTAATAGAAATTAAAAATTTTGTGTTAGGGGACTAAAATATAGGAACCATATGTGTGGTTATAAATGTTAATTTGATATTAGGGAAAATATTCTAAGAATTTGAGAGAGAATAGGCAGTTGTTCCTAGTATTTTAGTGGAGCTGTTATGAAGCTTAATTTTGTCCAATGTTATCCAAATTATAAATTTTTAAAGAGAAAGCAAGGTCAACTTTATAATTTTTAGTTAAAAAAAGAAATCAGCCTTCTGTCACCGACTCATTTAATGTTTCATCCTCAGGAATATATAGGGCCATAAATTTCCTTTTGTGGTTTGTAATTAGTTGTCACTCATTTAACTGAAATGACATATGATGAGTCTTAATAGTTTCAATACAAATACAGAATTTTACTGGCCACAGGTGTTGCTACAAATATTGTAATATGATAAATGTTGAGTCATTACAAAGACTCGTATAACAGCATAAAATTGAGCATTTTATTTACCCAAGTAAGCATAAAATGCTTGAGTGGATGTGGAAGTTGCATGAGAGGATGAATTTTACAAACCTAAATCCCACCTATTAATTTTCTTGTTGGTGTACTCTTATTTCTACTTTCACTCTACAGTAAATACTGCTGAAATTTTTAAAATTTCTCTAGGAACATGTTAATGCATCTACCTTGATATAATTACTAATCATTTATATGTTGTATGATTAATTTTTTCTCTTTTAATAACTTGCTAGGATCTTTTTGTCATTTCAGTTCTGCTACAGGTTTGATAGAAAATCGCCCTCAGTCACCAGCTACAGGCAGGACACCTGTGTTTGTGAGCCCCACACCCCCACCTCCTCCACCTCCTCTTCCATCTGCCTTGTCAACTTCTTCATTAAGAGCGTCAATGACTTCAACTCCTCCCCCACCAGTACCTCCCCCACCTCCACCTCCAGCCACTGCTTTGCAAGCTCCAGCAGTACCACCACCTCCAGCTCCTCTTCAGATTGCCCCTGGAGTTCTTCACCCAGCTCCTCCTCCAATTGCACCTCCTCTAGTACAGCCCTCTCCACCCGCAGCCAGAGCTGCTCCAGTATGTGAGACTGTACCAGTTCATCCACTCCCACAAGGTGAAGTCCAGGGGCTGCCTCCACCCCCACCACCACCTCCCTTGCCTCCACCCGGCATTCGACCATCATCACCTGTCACAGTTGCAGCTCTTGCTCATCCTCCTCCTGGGCTACATCCAACTCCATCTACTGCCCCAGGTCCCCATGTTCCATTAATGCCCCCATCTCCTCCATCACAAGTTGTACCTGCTTCTGAGCCAAAGCGTCATCCATCAACCCTACCTGTAATCAGTGACGCCAGGAGTGTACTTCTGGAAGCAATTCGAAAAGGTAATTTTCTCAGGGCCATTAAAAGCATTGCTCTTGTAGCATTGGGAACTTTCTTATTATTTGAACAATAGTCTTTTGCTCATTTATGAAATTTTAAGTGATCATGTTTTTGCACAAATGGTCTTTAGAAAGTAAAGCTATGTTCAACTTATATTTTAAATCATTTTCAAGAAAATATATTGGATCATTTTATTGTCATAGTAGGGAGATTGTTTTATTTTCATACTTAGTAGGGATTATAATATTAATTGAATGAATGAGAAATTAAAAGTACGAGACTTAAACATTACAGAAAATTAGTTAAGACCCTTTATATTATGTTTAATATGTATATTAACTCCTTTAAAAAACAACCTTTCTTCAGAGTAAAGGCTCTCCATCTGGTGTCTCATGATACCTGCTCTACCAGATGCCTTTAAAGCTTCCTCCTTTAGTTTAAAAAAAAACAAAAAACAAAAAACCTGACATACTCATTGATTTATTCTGCCAGCATTTCCTAAGCACCTACTGTATGCCAGACACTAACAGTGTAGAATGAATAAGAGTGCCTTTTCCTCAAGTACCAGGGACAATAAAACTTCAGAAAATATTGTCAGAAATGTTTATTTTATTTGACCATAGAGGTAGCAGAAGAAAAGTATTATCTGGTTAACTTTTTAGGATTTGGTGGGCAGGGAGGCACAATAGATGATATGTTTTAATAAACTGTAGATATCCACTGGCCGTCTGGTAAGTTCTACCCACTAATATCACAAATAACATAATGAAGAAATTAATGTCTCTCTAAGTGTAATTCCTTCAAGATATTTTTAATGGGTCTTGCATTACATTTTTCTGTTAGTATTTCTTAGGTGTATTTGATTTCATTCCAGAAAGATTAATAATATCTGGTATTTCATATTTTGGTTTACAATGAATGGTTTGCATTTACTGTATCAGGTATTCAGCTACGAAAAGTAGAAGAGCAGCGTGAACAGGAAGCTAAACATGAACGCATTGAAAATGACGTTGCCACCATCCTGTCCCGCCGCATTGCTGTGGAATATAGTGATTCGGAAGATGATTCAGAATTTGATGAAGTAGATTGGTTGGAGTAAGAAAAATGCATCGATAAATATTACAAAACTGAATGCAAATGTCCTTTGTGGTGCTTGTCCTTTGAAAATGTTTGGTCATTCCAGTGTTTTGTTTTCTTTTCCTTAAGATAAATAACCCTTTTCCTCCATAATTTTTGATTTCTAAGAAAACTATTAGCATACATTTCAAACTAAATGTTTTACAGTGGCTTATCTTTTTTAATTTTTCCCTGAAAAGACATACTTTGGTCAAATAAACCACTAAGTATTAAGCATGGACAGCTGTTGTTAGAGTAGCAGATTCAGTTTTTTGATATATCTTAATTGTGCACTTTGTGAATTTTAATTTAACGAAAGCGACTGAGATTGAAATCTTGAGGGCAGCTGTATCTATTAATGAGCCTTATTCTATTTCTTGATGTTTTTGAAAAAGAAACACTGACTTGATTATATGAATACACTCAGAAAGTACATTTAGCTTGTAGTATTCAATTCTCTTAAAGGAATGCTTGAATTTTTTTAACTATTGTTTTATTGTTTTTAAATACTTGCCTTATTTGAATGTTTAGCAGTATCCTTTCCTACTTATATATTGTGTGGTATGATTTTGCTTGCCTATAAGAGTTTAAAAGATTTCCACGTGAAATACTCTTGACATAAACATACATGTAACTTACATAACTGTTAAGAATAACAGTCTGATTTAATAAATGGTTCACTTTAAAGGTTCATGGGTGTTGCTCTTTGAATAAAACTATTTCTGAAAGTTTATCAAATAATATAAAGTAGTCTCTTAATACATAGTAAACAAAGATTTTAAAATCCACTTCTGCCGCACGTGTAATTTCCTGATTGTACAGATTCCCATTGTCTAGTGTACAGGGTAACTTTTATATCGTTTCCTTCCTAAGGTCACAAAATCAGTATTTTTCAACTCCTTATGCTCTTAAATTAAAACCTTAACCTGCTAATTTCAGCACACCTTGACTTTAACATTATTCTTGAAGTTATATTTTGCAGTGTTAAAATGAATCGTGAATGTTTATTCGGTCCAGATTCAGAGGTGGAAGGGGAATCAGCATTAATATCAGATGATTTAGTGTGAAGAAAAGACTAAATGAGGTTTTTGTAGTTTGACTGCAGTCTTTATCCTTGCCTCTGTTTACCCCTTTTGCAATGCAATTTACAACTCTAATTTCTAATCCACACTCTTGAATCTGAGACTTGTTTCAGCCAGAAACATATCGCAGAAATAGGCTCAGGATCCTGCTGGAAGATCAGAAACTTCATGCAGAGGGCTATCTCAAGTGAGGCGTTCTTAGACCAGCCAAGCGCAAGCTTGCCTGTTGCCTGACTATAGACAATGAGCAGGCCTGGCTAAGATTAGCCCAGCCCAAGAGAACTGTTTAGCTGGCCTGTAAACTCACAAGCAAAAATAAATGCTTGTCTTACACCTGAGTTTTGAGGTGGATTATTTCACATAGTGTTATTGTGGCAATAGATAGCTGATGCATACACTCACTGGTAACTTGTTAATTTCAGAGTTATTTAGGCAGATAACTAATGACTTGTAATCCTTGTATTATAGGGTGAACTGAGTTCTGTTATAGCAATAGAGTTTGGACAGAAACCATTCCCAGCGGCTCTAATCAACAAAAAGATTTACTTCGGTCTTTTGGCAGCTTTGCCTAGAACAAGAGATTGTATAGGCATTTGCGATTTCTTTCCAATGTTACAAAATTGTGTGGTGGTGAATTTAACTCAAGAAAATATGGCACAGTTTAAAGTTTGTCTTTTTAAGTGTGCTTATGGTCAAAGATGTAGTTAATAGATAGCTTTTATAAGGCTCAGTTATAGCCAGATAACTAAAATATAATGTTATGGTGTTGGAGCAGTTAAGGGTGATAAAAAGGAAATGAAGAAAGATTTCTCAGTAACGGAAGTAGATCTCTTGTAAAACCTGGAAGTATGTATCCTAAATAGTTTATGAAAGATAACTTTTTGTTTTTTTACAATTCCTGGAAGATAAAAATGTCCATAGACTGAAGAAGCCATATATATATAGTATTGATTAAAATCAAAATAATCTTTCAATCCAGATACTCAAATTAACTTGCTGAGATAATTTTAGAACAAATCATTTTAGTGGTCAATTTTAATATCCTAATAGGAATGAAAATTACTGGATAATGACTACCTTTTCTTATTGAATTATGTTACAATTCTACAAGGTCATGCATAAGCACCGAGTCAGAAAAAATGAATGTCTTGGGGAAATAATTGGCTTCGCTTATTTTGGTTGAAATCCTCCATTTGCCTCCATATTACCAAATTCAGTGAATACTCTTTAGTCCTTTATTTGATTTTTATTCTACGTGTACTCTCCTTGAAGCTGTCAACCCCTCTGGCCTTTTTTGTGACACTGTTCCTTCCTCTTCCCAATAAGGGTGGAACAGAAGAAGGGGAGGGAAATACCCAGCAGCAGTGGAGTTTGGGGTGAAATCCAGTCATTGTGGAGGGAGAGTGTGTCCGTAACTTTTTCTAAGTAAGGAATATTTTTAAACTGCAGATTTATAAGGCATTTAAAAAAATTTTTTTAAACTTAATTTTAGAGGGGAAAGGAGGGAGAAAGGGAGAGAAGCATCAATTGTGTGGCCTTTCGCAAATGCCCTACTGGGGACCTGGCCCACATCCCAGGTTTGTGCCCCGACTGGGAATCAAACCGGTGACCCTTTGGTTCTCAGGCCAGCCCTCGGTCCACTGAACCACACCAGCCATGGCCAGATTTATAAGGCATTTTAAGCTATAACCACTGGTTTTCATAATTTATAATATATTTGGGCAGTTGAGATGACTTCTGAAGCATTTTCACGTTATAAATATTTATTAAAAGATAAAAAACAACATTTTCATTTGGGTTGTGTTCTATAATTTATGAAACACCTCCCTTTATTTCCACCTTAGAGAGCCCTACCCTTCAACAACGGCTTCACATCCATATTTTCGTGAAGCCTTCTCAGAGCACCACAAGGAGTTCTTACTCCTTTTACGTTTCTCTAATTCTTTTATTACAAGTTTTCTTCAAGAGATACACAGTTATTACCTATTGGAGCTTGCCAAATAGATTTCTCACAAGACAGCTGGGGCCTTATCTAAAACAGGCAACTCACAATAGCTCTTCATGTAAATAGGTTAAGAAATTCCCCTTTTTATTCTGTCTTTGAGGCCCCTAAAATCGTATCTTCCTAGACACTGATCCTGTTTAAAAAATTTTCACCACTAATCTCAGTAACAAGATTGACCAAAATTAGTCCTAACTTCATCAAAACTGTGTGTGTCCATGTACATGTGTGTGTAACTTAAGAAATGGAAAACATAGTATCAAGTCTTCTGGCCAAAAGGTGGAAGTTATTAATACTTATTTCTGAAGTCACTTTTTAGAGCAGAGAACAAAATTAACCAATTATTTTAATTTAATGGGAATTCTCATGAATTACTTTTAAAACATAGTTGCCCTTTAGTAAACGTACTACTACAGTTTATTTGTTTATTTTCACTCTGCTACATTTATTTTGACCCCAGCTTTTTAAAAAACTACTTCCCTAAATTGAAGGACATATAAAATAAATTATTGAAAGCTCCTAAATAGTTTAAGAAGTTTCTTTTGGATTTCTCAATCTCTATATTGCCCATGTAATAAAAAATGCAAATAAATCAATATAAGATATTAATCATGCAGTATCAGGATTTAAAGATTGCTTTGCTTTGGGGAACTAATGAAAATATCAAATTACAATATTTCTAAATTGTGTCATATAACTAATTAATAGAAATCCTAGTGAAGCTAAACAGAATGCATAGGGCCTTTGTAATACAAAAAAATAAGTCTTTTCCTCCCTTTATTCATTGCTGTACTAAGAACAAATTTATTTATGCTCTCAGTGACTTGGCTGTGGAACGCATCAGTAATGTGTTGCTTTTCAAGCCTGACAGCCGGGCTCTGGATAAAGAATGAATACCAGCCTTGAATGAGCATTTCAGGCACTTTTTCTTTGCAGCCTAGTTATCAATACCTTTTCTTATTATTGTAAGGCCAGCTGCTCTTTTTTCCTTTAGAAAAAATATTTAAACACAACTGAGCATGTATTGAAGTCATCTTTCACAGGATATTTATAGTTTGTCTTCCCTATAATAGATACATTTTTTAGTGATAATGAATATTTTATCATATCTGTGTAAATATGTTCCTTGTGTATGTGTGTGTGTTATACTCAAAGACTTCCTGATGAATTTCTTATTTATCCATCCTGCCTTTAGGTAACTAGCTTTTCCAGCACTACCACTCTTTTGATAAAGGACATTGATGTCTACCAGAGTAATAAAATTCTCTTCCACTTTTCTGGCCGGGAAACAATCTAAAACACACAAGGGCCATCAAATCCCCATCAGTCTTCTATTGTAACAGCTTTAAATATTACTTAAAATTATGTTTCATTCTTATCTATGAAAGCCATGCAATGTTGCACTTCTAACTTTAAATAAAATCTATTGGAACTATTTTCCAGGTAAAGGAGAACATCTATTATGAATGGTTTATTTTTATATTTCTTTTTATGTTTATTATATTATCTTCTATTTATTCAACAAACATTTTTGATGCTTACAGAGCTACTCTGCTGAGTATTGGAGCCACATCAGTGAACAGACAGTGCCCTGCTTTCTGAGCATACAGAAGAATTAACAAAGAACAATGAATGTGATGTTAGGGAAGCTCAGAGCAGAGACCAGACCTAGTCTAAGAAGTCAGGAAAGGCCTCCAAAAGGAAATGGCATTTAAAGTTTGAGGAGCACCTAGGCAGGCAAATGTTGAAGTGAGGGTGGACAGTCCCCGGGCAAAGGAAATAGGTATGTCAGTGTCTGGACATGCTTAATGCACTGCATGCAAGGAGTCAAGTAACTAAAAATAAATTAGAAAGGTGAGCTGGAAGCAAATCACGAGAGGGCCTTAGGAATCATATTAAAGAGTTTGCGTTCTATTTCATGGGTAATAAAATTGAGGAAGTAACATCAGAACAGCATTTTGGTAAGATAATTGGCAGCTACAAGAGTGGTAAATGACTTCAAAGTAAATGTGGAGGTCAAGAGACCAGTACGGCTGTTACAGTAGGTGACAGATAATAATTAGGGATGGTGGTGACAGAGAAGATAACAAGATAGATTCAAGAGAGATTTAGGGTGTAAAATGCACTGGACTTGGTAATTGAAGAGGAACGAGGCAAGGATAACTTGCAGAGTCCTCGTATATTGATAACCGTTGGAGGTGGAGCAGGCTTGAGAGGATGAGTGATACAGTTGGGGACATAGGCAGGGAAAGGATCGCTGACGTGGTTGGAGGGAGGGATTAATCTTGTGTTTGTGAAAGGAAACCTTTGCAGCAAGGAGAAAAGGATAGCTAGAAACAGATTTGAAGGTCTGATACCAAAAAGTTGAGAAAATTTCCTTCTAATGGCGTCTATTTTCTCTTTGAAGCAGATGACAATGGTGCTGAGGGTGATTGGGAAGCAGAAGGAGTGTCAACATTTTTTTTTTAAAGATTTTATTTATTTATTTTGAGAGAGGGGAGAGGGAGGGAGAAGGAGAGGGAGAGAAACATCAATGTGTGGTTGCCCCTCATGCACCCCCTACTGGGGATCTGGCCTGCAATCCAGGCATGTGTCCTGACTGGGGAATCGAACTAGTGACCATTTGATTCGCAGGCCAGCGCTTAAACCACTGAGGTACACCAGCCAGGGCAAGTGTCAGCATTTTTAAGAAAAGTAGTCACTGTGAAAAATGGGAGAGATTACCAGGGAATATCAAAGTGTGAGACAGTCTTAAAAACATTGTTGAAACTGGTGAACCTGGTTTTATAGTGGCTCCAGTCTGCAATGTGTAATTTTCCCCCTCCCCACCAATCCACAGACAATTTCCAAAAAGGGAATTGGATTCAGCGAGAGTTGGGTTTTGACTGTATTGTGGGTTGGAAGGACTATCTCTTGGGAAAATTGTCCAATCTCTGTATCTTAAACTCATGATTAAACTCCCATATTGAAGTTGTTCTCAATTTGCTGTAACGCTAGTTTGTTCACCTTGTTTCATTAAGTCCAGTCCAGTAGGCCCTCCTGGATGATCAAATCATGCAGATGACTCTTTTGTCTTTCTAAGACTTTACATTTCACCTCCCATAGGCGCAATATCATCTTCGTTTTCCTGGTACCTCAGTTTATTCTGCAGTTCCTCCTTCTTATTCTGTTACACCTGAGAATTTCTGCCCTAGTCTCATTTTAACATACTCAGTTATCCTTTATTCTGTCATCTTTTGGATCTGGAAATCATCTGAGGATTCTGTCAAAGACGATTCTGCCATGAAGATTATGTAATTCAAAACAAAGAAGAGGCAAAGGGCGGCTCTTGGGGACTGACTTTTTACCTACCCCTTTCATGTCTGAGTGATCTCATCTGCCTCATTTACTTTGTCGGCAGGAATCCATTTTCTTTTAAAGACACTTCGCTCGGCTCAAAAAATAAATGCTATGCTTGATTCTGTTATTTTTTTTTTTAGAGCATATTAAAACAAGGCCAACATTTTAAATTTGATGCTTGGATTGGTTAATTTTCCACAGCTCTTTGGCACTAAACTTGTTTTTTTTTACATTTAGCCAACCATCTCAGAAATGTCTGGCATAGAGTCTCAGTAAAAGCATTTGGATAATTCAGTGTGAACTGCTTACCATTATCAATAAAATAACTCAAAGAGAAGGGCCTACTAACCAAGTATTAAGCCTTTCATCTTGATATCAATGACCAGCCATTGCTTTTGTTTGGCTGTTTAGGTTTTTTTTATTATGAAACATGCATACAGAAAAGTGCATAAAATTTTCAGCTCAGTAATCTGCCACAATGTGAATACCAATGTAACCACCGTCCAGGCCAAGAAATAGAATATCGCCATCACTCCAGAAAGCCTCTCTCAGGCTTCCTTCTCATTACCACCCTTCTCTCACCTCCAGCCCCACGGGCAACCACCATCCTAATTTATGATAATCATTTCTTGCTTCCATGTAGACTTGTACCGCCTAAACGTGTGTTTCTGAATATAATAGTTTAATTTTGCCTATATTTTAAACTTTATATAAATGGAATATTTTAGTATGTGTTTTTTTTGTCCAACATCTCTTAAAATTCAACCATGTTGCTCTGTGTGAACAGTGCTTTGTTCCTTTTCATTGCGTTATAGTAGTCCATGGTATGAATGTACCACAGTTTATCCATTCTGTTGATGAATGTTTTAGTTTGCAGTTTGGGGCTTTCACAAATAATTCGGGCGTGAACATTTTTCCATATGTTTCTTATTTATGTGTAGGCATTTCTGTTAAGTGGATACCTAGAAGCGGAGTTGGCTAAATCATGGCCTATGCGTATCTTCACCTTTAGTGAATAATGTCAAATGCTTTTCCAAAGAAGCGGTACCAACCTACACTCCCACCAACTGTCCGAGAATTCCTGTCGCTCCTCATGTTTGCCAGCCTCTGGTATCGTTCTGCTTGATTCTAGCTATTCTAGTGGGTTTCTGGCAGTGTCTCATTATGGTTTAAATTATCTTTTCCCTGGTTATTAATGAGGTTGGGCATCTTTTCATGTTCATTAGCTGTGTCTTCTCCCTCTCTGTGGCTTGTCTTCTTACTTTAATGGCATTCTTTGAAAATAAGTTACTAATTTTATGTAGTCTATTTAGCAGTCTTTTTTATGGTTAGTGCTTTTTGTGCCCCGTTTAAGAAATATTTCCCTATGCCAAGATTGTAAGTGATTCTACTATATTGTCTTCCAGAGGCTTTGTTTTATCTTTCACAGTCAGATTGTCTTTTTTTTTTTTTAAGATTTTCTTTATTTATAGAGAGAGGGAAAGGGAGGGTGAAAGGGAGAGAAGCATTGATGTGAGAGAAAAACATTGATCGGTTGCCTCTGGTACACGCCCGGACTAGGGTCGGAACCTGCAACTCAGGCATGTGCCCTGACCGGGAACTGAACCAGTGACCTTTCACTTTGCAACACGACACCCAACCAACAGAGCCACACCAGTCAGGACAGATTATAAGTCTTTATAATCCATCTGGAATTGATTTTTATGTGATGCAAGGTCAGGGTGAAGTTTCATTTTGTTTTCAAATGGAATCCAATCAAGTTAGCCCCATTTACTGAAGATGGTCCTTTCCCCAGGGCTTTCTCTGCAGGGCCAATTTATTAAAAATACATAAACAGACAAAAAAACTATACATTTATGTTTATATACTTGTGTGATTGATATAACTGGATAATGACAATACAGATACACACAAATATGAGTCTATTTATAGACTTTATTCTGTTCCACTGGCCTATTTTTATACCAACATCACAGCTTTCTTTAAAATGGTTGTAGCTTTATAGGAAGTATTGATATCCAAGAAAGCATGCCCATCCACCTTGTCGATCTTCTTCACTATTCTTGGCCCTGTGCATTTCCATATAAATTTTAGAATCACACTGGCTGCTGATCGATTGGACATTTAGAGGCAGAGGTAGTTAGATTGACCTTGGGAAGTGGGAGCTCATTACAGCCTTCATCTCTGCCATTGTGCCCGTGCAGCTCATGTGCCCTCGTGCAAGTTTCCCTGGCCGTAGCACAGCAGATCTGAATCAACTGAACATTTAAGTGTCTCCGGAACTCTAATGAACAGGTCTTCAGTTGGCTGCTCAGTCGTATCTGCAATTCTACAGCCAAAAGACGGGCCTTTTCGTAACCTACCAAACTAAGCTCTCACCCGTAGACTTTAACCGCTTGTTAACAGCCTGCACATTCTTATTATCCCACTGCAAACCAGCCAACCCCACTGTCATTTTAGACATTGTTCATTTCATTCCCGAATCACTAGCAAGGACAGTCATCTCCCCAGGATGTTTTTTTCAGGTCACCATTGGTGAAATCTTTAGTAGTTTGGCCACTACCCTGTGCCAGGGACTGTCTGTGCCCCACATACCGATCAGGATGATATTCCTCTTTGCCTATCAGTTAATGAAAAATCTGTTCTCTGCGATGCACATGCCAAGACAGGATTAGATGTGCACGATATTTATTGAGGGGGCATGCCTAAGGAAAGCGGAAGCAGAGAAGGCAAGTGGAGAGCCTTTTTTAGGTGGTGAAAAAAGAGGAGAGACAAAGGAATATTGGTGGAAAAGTGTCCTGGACTGCAGTGTTACTCTAAGAAAGTTTGGCCAGGTCTTTGGGGAGGGCTCTACCAAAGTTGCCTGTTAGGGGCATGGGCCAGTATTACTAACTTTGCTGTGCTTACTCATTGACTAGGAGTAGCGTAAGGTAAGCAGACTGTGGCGTGAACATAATAGTAGATCCAGAAGGACAACAGCTGGTGCCTCAGTCAACTATGCGTCCCCCAGCAGGAGATATGAATGGTGCATTTTTATAGCCAACAAGAGAAGGTAACTGGGCCATCAAATTCCCCCAGATCTTGGCAATTCTTGACTAACTTGTAATCTCTCAGATAGTTTCAAGCATATGTTTTTACTGTTTTGTCCAACTTTCTAATTGTCCTCGGTAAGAAGGTAGATCCAGTGGGTTAATGTACTACCCCATTACCGGAAGGCATTGACCGGTCCAGCTTTTTTTATTCCTTTATCAAAAAAAGGGAAATCAATGTGAAAGCCATTTTTGGTTCTTATGAAAAGTAAAAATTAATAACCAAACGTTTTTCCATCTTGGGCATGAGTTATATAAAATGCAGTGTCCAAATTTTAACTGAGTTCTTGAAACTCACAATTAAACTGTTTGCTGTGAAACTGCATGCAGCTGCATGTAAAGACACATCAGAACAAAAAGAGAACTGTGAACAACCCAGGTTATTTTTAACTAACAAAGGCAAGTGTTCCGAAGCATAGATACAGAGAGGCTTACATAAGTGGAGACAGTGCCTCCCTGGAGTTTTCTGAAGAATGAGAAAAAGCAAGTGGCAGACCTGTCAAATGGCTCCCCATTTGCTGCCCGGGGACTCACGGGGTGCTATTTAAAGTTATACAACTTATAAAACTTTATCATACATCAAAATTCCCTAGTGGCACCTTACTTTGAACCATTCTTGCTTAAGGGAAGAATGTGTGTGTTTGAGGCATTTATTTATACTTCCAATTCTATTTTAACTTTTTGGCGATTGTAGAATCTTTGTTGATTGCAAATGGTGCCTTAACAGATATTACTGATAATGCCTCTGCCAGAGGATAGAGACCCTGGTTTGTTTGTTTTTTTATCCTCACGGAGGACATGCTTATTGATCTTAGAGAGAGGGGAAGGGAGGGAGAAGGAGAAACCTAAATCAGTTGGCTTGCCCTGACTTGGAATCGAACTGACAGCCCTTCGGTCTACCAGCGGCTGCTTCGGCCAAGTCACACCACCCAGGGCAAGAGACTGTCTTACTCATCCTCTGTTCCCAGTTCTTGGTACAATACTTGTTTGTTGAAATAAAACATTTCCTGTCTAGAATTCTTGAGAAATAAATCATTCCAGATAAATCTTCTTTTCATATAATTAAGGGTTAAAAGTTTACATATTATAAAGCAAGTGTTAGGGTTACAGCCCTCACTCCCCTCACCCCCCACCACCCTGTTAACCATCTTTCATTTTGGGACCAGGCACTGTCCTAAGTAATTGACTTTCTTTATCTCATTTAATTCTCCTAAAAACAGGAGAAGCTAGGAGCCGGTATTATATCCATTTTGCTGAGAAAGGAGCGGAGGTTTGGGGTTGTGAATTGGCTGACCCATGTCTCACAGCTTATACGGAGTAAAGTCTGGATTTGAACCCAATGTGCCTGACATCAGAACCAACGGCCTGAATCACTATTACTGCCGAAAGCTACTACAAATGTTTCTACCTTTTAAAAAAGACCTTTTAAAAAAGACCTTTTAAAGACACCTTTAGACCTTTTAAAAAAGAATATCCTGGACATCATTCCCATTTATAAATTACATTAATGTAGCACTTATCAGAGTGCATTATAATTATTTATAGTGCTGTCTCCTTATATTAGACTGTGAGCATCTTGAGAACTATGTCTTGTTTATTTTTGTGCCCCAGCCCTCAGTGTAGGCCCTTGCCTCACAGGATGCCTTGGACAAAGCCACAGGGGGTAGGATGGAGGGGGGAGGTGGAGGGGGAGTGGTGGCGGGAAAATGGAGACAACGATACTTGAACAACAATAAAAAATATACATAGAAAAATAAATAAATAATGAAAGAGTGAGTGAGTTAGTATCATTATTTGTATTGGTTACTGTGAAGTGTTTAAAAGCAGATACAGAAGTAGATACAGATGTCCGCTGTGGTGCATGCAGCTGAAGGCTGGTGTTTCCATCCTTGTGCTTCCTTTGAGAACCTGCCCTCTTTGAGAAAGGCTCCAGGTGTCATTTCTCTTTTTTGCTCATTTATTTTATTCATTCAATACCTATTTACTAATAGTTACTATGTGCCAGGCACCTACACTGTTCTGTGCTCAGAAAGGCAAGGAACACACAGAGCTTTAACTACTTTAATAGCTTATACTCACTTTCTCATAGTGAAGCCAGCACCTCTTTTACCATGGAGAACTTTCTGGCTCTAAACAACCAGCTTCTTTTTGACTGTTCTATTAAATTGACTTGTCTGCACGATTGATGCCTCATTAATACGGTGAACACGCAGGTCACTCTTACCAGCTTCAGTCCACTCCTCCAGTTCACTTGCATTATCATTAGTTCACAGAGGGAGGCGGAATTGCCTACCATTTGCACAGGGGTTGTTAAACTTGGCTGATCATCGGGCTCATCTATGGAACTTTTAGGAACTTCTTAGCCATCATCTCACCAAATATTTCATCTACCCTGTTCTCTCATCTACTTCTTAGGTTCCAGTTACATATATGCTCGATAATTTGATATCGTCCCCGCCCTTGGGATGCTCCGCTGTTTCATTACCACCCTCACCCTCACACGCCTTTGCTTCTGTGTTCGGCTTGGGTATTTCTGTTGTCTCATCTTTGCAGTTCACTGGTTCTGTGCCTTTGCTGAGTCTACTTCTGTCAAAGCGTTTTACAACTCTATTCATGAGGTTTTTTTATCTGTAGCATTTTTATTTAATTCTTTTCTTACCATTTCCGTCTCTCTGCTAAAATGCGTGTTTTCAACCTTTTTCATTAAAACCTTTAGTGTAATAACTATTGTCGTTTTAAAACTTCCTGCCTGATGTTCCAGTAAGAATAGGTACTGTAGGTGGTGTGCTGGATGTCTGTTGTCTTCTCTCTTTGTCATAACGGTTCTGGGATAACGCAACAGAAAAGTTCAACTCCACATCCCGTTTACAGTTAGATTATTACTAGACACCTAGTAGTCATTTTAGCTGTAGTTTAAGGTTTCTTTTTAATTATATTTTCTAAATGCTACTATACTATTTTTCAAAATATTGATACATTTCCGTCAACCTTGCTGATCTTGCCTAATAATTCTAATAGTTTATGAATTCTCTTGGATTTTCTAGGCAGAGATTGTGAAATATTTGGGAACAGGCATGCTATCTTGTTAAACCTGGTATCCCTAACATTAATACAGTACCAGGACAAAGAAAGTGATCAATAAATGTTATGGGGAATGGATGGAAGCCCTGTGTGATTAAAAAAGAAGCTATTCTTGACTAAAAAAATAAAAACATTGAGCATCATAGTGACTCTGTACCTTTGAGATCTTGGGACTGAGAGAGAGGCTTTTGGATATTTGAGAAATTACATCCCATCAGTTCTATTGTAAAACGAACCTTCAGCGAGGACTGAGACGCAAAGAGGGAGCAAGATGCGACTAGCTGCAGCTAACACCTGGGACAGGAAAGCAGTCCAACCCAGGGCCTGCCCCCAAAGTGCCACCCCATAGAGGACAAAAGGAAAGGCTCAGGGAGGAGGAAGCAGCTGCTCAGGGAAAGAAACAGACAATACGAGCAAGAGAGACCTTTCCCATCCTCCTTGGGAGGGTCCAGCCTCCTTTTCTGCTATGGAACTGCTCCCTTCCTCTGCGTCTTCTACTTCTTAATCCAAGATGAGAGCTTGGCTGACCTATATGTCCTGCCCTGCCCATCCATCTGTTCCTATCTGCTATTTTCTTATACAACCCACTCACCATGAGCTCCATCCTGAAAATGTTTTGATGATGACTGATAAACCAGACTGCTACTCACTAGTTATGTTCCTATTACTGAGAAGTGCCTCTGCTGAGAAACAGTCCTCCATGGCTCTTGTGCTCCAGCAAGTCCCTGACCACTCTTTACCTGGGCCGTTTCTCAGGGTTGTTTAGGCAGGGAACAACTTTGAGGAAGGAGATAATGTCTCCCTCTCTGCCGAAATCAAACTTGCTTGCTTCCTGCTTTAGATCAGCAGGCTCTCCAAGCTCAGTGTTACAGTGCAAACCTGAGACATAGACGACTGTACATGCAAGTCCGTCTGCATACAGGCCCATTTGCATCACCCTTACGGGAACCGGAGCTCGGGGAACCATCGAGAACATCGGACACTTTGGCTACTGCTTTTGTTACAGAAAAATGAAATGATCAGACACTGAGGGGTTAGGAGCACGATCTTTATTTACGTGCACGGGCCCAGAGGAGACAAACTCCAAATTCTGAGCCCAGAACAATAGCCCCGCATTCCTTTTATGCTGGGCCAAGTGGGGGAAGGGTCTTGGGAGGCGTAGTATAGATTTGGCGCGAAAAGGGTTTACAGAGGTGAGAGAGAATCATTTACATCATAAGTCAGGGCAATTGGCGTGAAAAGGGCTTACAGAGGTGGGAGAGAAGTATTTACATCATAAGTCAGGGCAATTAGCATTTCATCTTTGGTATCAGCCTTGATTTCCTCTACACTTTTGCTATGCGGAATAAAGTCTTTCATTTCCTACTCAAGTCTTCTGTCAGCTTCCAGGAAGGTACAATAGCTTGCAAGTAGGATGAAATCTCAGACCCTCGGCGGTTCTTGACAGACTAAACTCTTAACAACACAGCCAATCAGGTTATTTGGGACTTGCCTGCAACTGGAACCATCAGCAATGATTGCATTTTTCCTCTCTACGTCATTGCAGGAATATTCGGGAAACTGGGCATATCTTAGAGGAGGACCTCACTCTCAGAACCAAGGTTCGGGCTCTGAACCAAGGCCAGAAAGGAACACCTTCTTCCATGAAAGCATGGCCATGTAAAAATTTCTTCCTGCCATTAATGAAAGATAACAGCCGGTGTCAGAACTGGAAATTATTAGAAGGTCTAGGCCTCAGAGGACCTCTGTGTGTTTGACTGGAAACTTAACATCTGCCTCATTTCTTCTCCCCCTCTTCATCCCCTGAAATTCTTTGGAAATAATTTCAAACTGACACAAAACTTGCAAGAATAGTACAAAGAAAACCCAGCCCAGGCAACTTTTACCCAGATTCACTTGTTACTAACATTTTACCTAATTTTCTGTCTTAGTGTGTGTACACACTTTTTAAAGAACCATTTGAAAGTTATGCATTCAGGTATTAATTTCTGTAGATAAGCTTACACTTGAGATCCACCTTTTTCCAAATTCCATTAAATTGTGAGTAATGTTATAGCTCGAAGTGGCTCTTTACTTGGAACACTTTCATTATCTTGAGAACTTAATAAGGAACTTGGTGATCGAGAGTTTGGGGACCTGGTATTTCTCCAATAAGATGACTAATTTCACCTCACAGGAATATTATGATATTGTATATTATGGTTTCCACATGTACTATATAAGGTATTATTGTCTTCAAAGCATGATTTTTAGGGGTACCATTAAGTTTTTTAAATTTCATTTCTTCCTTGGGATAGGAAATAATTTAAAGGCTCATGGTTTCTACTATTACTTGGAATGTAAGGTTTTAAAATATTTACTTAATTTTCTCAAGGATTTTATATATGTTGGTGCCATATGGTTTGTATTAGAAAATTGCAACAAAGGAATTCTGATGGAATTGCTCAGATTGAAAACACTTTGCAAATATTAACACTACACAGAGATTATTAATTATGGCTCGTTTGGCTGCACATGGTACCAGTTTTATGTGTAGAAAGAAGAAATGTAGCTTAAAGAAAAAGGTACAGGTGAACCAGTTCATAATAGATTAATTTTTTAATTATCTGTAATTCTGTGCACACGGTCTTGATACCACCCTGATCCCAGGTAAATAAGCAAGAAGATATTCTCTAAATATTTTAATGAAAAATTCAGGAATAATATTAATGGTGGTTATACTTCATTCAAATATGATTTTGTTATTAGTTAATGGTGATCTAGGACACTGAAGCCTGACTGCAGATGAGCAGAAGTCACGGCCAGCCTTCTGACACCAGTTTAGAGACTCAGCGGCAGACCCACATTAATTCCACCGTTAGTTTTAGGGAAGAGGGGAGCTGGTTTTAATTAGGGTTGGAGTTTCCCACTGTGGCTTGTGCTGGGAACAAGGGAAAGAGAGCGTCACATTAACTTCAAATGACATAGGGTCCCTCTGCCTAAGAAAATAGAGCCAGCCGCTTCTTACTAGAATTTTACATTGTGGAAGGTGAGTAATAAGTGAACCTATCAAATTTCAGCTAACTTTAGTAAAATATCCAAACAACCTTGTTATAACAAAAGCTGGAAGGCATTTTGTTTTTGTTTGTTAGGTAATACATAAAGTTCATAAAATACAGAGTGGACACCCACGTATCCTCTACCCATCTTCAGAAATATACATTAACCAATACAGTTGCAGCTACTTGTGTTCTTCTAGTGAATTTGGTGTCTTTATTATTTCCTTGCATTTATTTATATTTTTATTACATGCACACACATACACACACGTTCGTACTTATTTGGGGGAATATGTCCGTATATGTAAGGATGTGTGTGTGTGTGTAATATATGTATATATTCCCAAGAAATATAAGCATGAATATATGTGTGTGGGCGTGTAAATCCCTAGGAAATCCCTAAGAAATACAGCATTGCCGTGCACAGCTTTCAGACTTTGTATTCGTGGTACACTGTACACATTCTTCTGCAGCTTTCCTTTTTCTCCAGCAGTTTATTTGTGAGTTTCACCCCACTGCCAGAGTACTCCAAGGTGGGACTAGATTACAACTGATTTCTTTATTTTCCTATTGAACCATGTGAAATTTCTGTTTTGCCAGGAAAAGACACTTAACTTTCTAACATGTTGATGTGTACACGAATGATGTGACTCATAAAGGATGACCTTCCCTGATTCCAAGGACAGGCAGGGTATGCAGTGACAAGGAGGATTTTCAGAGAAGATGTGGGTGGAGAAATACAGTCCTGGGAAGCAGGGTGAGGTAATTCTGAGTAAAGGGAAAGACCAGGGGCACTCAGCTCACTACCGCACCGACCCTGCCATCGAGGACCGGGACAGACAAATTTGAAGGTTGGACTCTGCTAATGGAGAGAGCTGGCCCTGGACTCGTGTATCGGGAGAAGCTGGAACCAAGAACCAGGGGAGACAGGCATGTTAGTGATCTCCTAACAGCCCAGAAGACAGCAGGCAGGTTGGCCCGGAGAGCTAGGAGAGCAGACCCAGGCTCTCCAGAAACAAGGACGACCTGCCCAAAAGGAGAACCCGACCTAGCATGGGGGTTAAAAAGCCCTCAGGGCAGGCGAACATCAGCCCCCCTTGCTCCCTTCTGTCCCCAAGGGCTGAAAACTAGGAAAGGGGTCCACAGGGAGGTTTGAACCAGACAGTTTAACCTGTGCCAACCATTTGAGTTATTTAAGATTTGCCTTGCTCTACAGTAAAGATTACATCCAACAGCAATCATGTTGTGTTACAAGGAAGCGGGGAGGGTGGGAAGTTCAGCAATGACAGAAGAGTGAAGAAAATCATCAATACAGGGAGCAGACTGTTTAGGTAAAATTTGCTTTGTCCCCATTTCGGGGAGGGAAGGGGGAGAAGGACTTCTGACTAGCAGCTGAAAGTAAACCAAAGCAAATAATTTACACCTTCGAGAGGTTGGGGGAAGGGTCGTGCATGCCGTGGGACTTAGGTGTTATCGCAAGGGAAAAACACAACATTTAAGATAATCATTATTTCCTTCCTTAGGAAGAGAATATTTAATGTTTTTTTGTTTAACGTTGAGGAAACATATTCAGATTCTTTAAAATCTTATAGGCATAACCCCAATTATGCAAATTCATAAACATATAGAACACATGGATGAAACATGCCAAAACATCTTTAGATCCTAAGATTGTCATTTTTTCCTACATAAAACCATCTTTTTTAAAACCATATTTTAGAGTTTAAAAAAGATCTGCAGAGGACCACAATGATGCTGCCTTAGAATCTATCCAGGGCCAGCCTACGATAGGAGGGAAAGAAAGATACACACACACGCACGCACGCACACACGTATATGTATATGCACAGAGTGTTTACTTTTGATATCTTCCGTTCTCTCCCTCCAACATAAATTTCCCACCTCACCCCAAGGCCTCTCCATGGCATCCCACTCCACACTGTTACTTTGCTGCCACCTCTGTCCACTGTGCTGGCAACTCTTTATTACACGCTATCAGTAAGCTAACGAGCTCATCACCAAAAAGGCTTATCACTAATAATTTATTTTATTATCTATAGCGTCTTTAACAGGAGGTTATAAGGACTGGAAAGGCTTAAATCAAAAGAATGATAAGTGATTTTTGGTACTTCAAGAAAGTTTGGGCCAATGTTTTCTGAATGCCTCTTAACTACACCCAAGAGCTGAGATTGTGAATGGATTCTGTGGCTTTAGGTGTCTTGATTATTTTGTGATTTTAATACCAAGAGAGAACCTATAAGTGATGTATCAACGAACACAGCTGTAGAGGAAGGAGTAGCACGCTCAGTCTAGCTGTGGCCGGTGGAGCTCTTCTAGCCCTACTGTTGCACGTATGGGATCCTGAAGAACCTTATTTTTCTTTGGTAAAATGTGGTCTTTTGAGATCTTAGACAAATTAAATTGTGCGAGGTATTCTTGTATCCAGTATGAGACCTAGTCTGTCTAGAAATAGGATAAAAGAATTAAAGATTAGATAACATAGAATAGGAAATGAAACAGAGCCATCTCTGGGCTGGCTTAAAGTTAAAACACTTCGTTCAGTTTCTTGGGAAGTTGACTGAAGGAAGAAATATATACTACGCATGTAAATTTAATATGTTCTCCTAGCATGAGCTACCTTTCAGACATAGTTTACGTGCTTCTATAATTCATCAACAAGAATTATTAGACCTCTAACATCAGTATTTGATTCACCCTTATATTTTCAGCAGGAAATGATTGGTTTTCTGAAAGAAAATGTGCAGTCTCTGGGTTCTTTCAAATATGCTCCATTTCCGTACCTAAAAATAATGTTATTGAAGTGAAATTTTTATCAATAGAAGTACAAACTGTCTTGAGGCTGTATGTGGCTTTAATTTGATATTCGTTAGCTAAGCTAACACATAAAAGTACTAAACCCACTATGTTTCTTTATTGAGATCCTGCTGAAATCCACAAAAATAGAAATTACTCAAAACAATATGAAATAGAAATTTTCCTCCTGCAATATTTTTAAAAAGCTACCCTAGTTTAATGCCCAGACACAGAGGATGTGGTATCTAAATGATAATACTTCTAAATATTTTCAAACACCCAATTTAAATGCTTAAGGTTACTGTTACTTTTCAAAAGATCAACAAATAGTAATTAACATTTATGTGACAGGCATTTTATATAAAGAGAAAGCACTCAGCAAGAATATTCAACAAATATTTGAATAGCTCCTCAGTGCAATAATAATAAAACATCATGATGAAAAGGACCCATTCATTCAGTGTCTTTTCAGATGTTAAGCCTTCAGTGGTATCAGTTTTCTCCAAACCCTGAGGTCTTCCATTGAGATTATATATTTAGGTGGACCTTCTTTCATTGAAGAAACTAATATTAGAATGTCATTTTTTAAAGTCTCTCTTTGGTCTATACATTTTTTTTTTAATACATGGATGTGGAATATATTTCTATAAGGTGTCTTTTTTTTTAATCCTCACCCCAGGACATTTTTTTTTTTTTCATTGCTCTTTAGAGAGAGGAAGTGGGGGGAGAGAGAGAGAGAGAGAGAGAGAGGGAGAGAGAGAGAGAGAGATCCATTGGTTGCCTTCTCCCACAAGCCCGACAAGGGATCAAAACTGAAACCTGGGCATGTGCCCCACCCAGGAATTGAACCCAACACCTTTCCGCTTAACAGGATAGTGCGCCAGCCAGCTGAACCACACTGGCCAGGAGCTCTATGTGGTGTCTTTTAACTGCCTTGTCTCCATTGTCAGGTGTGCTTGCTTGAAGCAGAAGTGAGAAGTTGTTGGCTGAGTTCGGTTGAAATTCGATCCCCTGCCAGTGGAGAGTGTGACGATGAAGGGATTTAAAAAGGGCTTATGTTGCCCCAGTGGGCAATGACAATTTAAAGACAACTCTAAAGAGTCCCCTGACATGCCTGCCACTTAGTGTGTGGCTTAACTGCTATAGTCCCTTGCCACATGTGGATGCCATTACTAGAGCCTGGGGCACTAGAGGGAAATGCAAAACGGTTTAAAAAAAAAAGCTAGATACTGCTTTTCCCCCCACTTTGGTCACATTTTAACAAACTAAAATTAATTGCAAATTTCAATGCCTGCAAAATATGAAGTAATATGAAATGTTTCAATTAGGAAGTAAAAACACCAGCAGCTAACACTCATGTGGCTTTAATTACATGCCAGCCACTGTTCTAAATGCTTCACATGTGCTGTCATTTCACCTTGATGACCACCCTGTAGGGCAGGTATTGACGTGGTCCCAGAATCCAGGCACAGCAGCTTAAGCAAATGTCTTGAGGTCACCTGAGTAGTGATTGGTAGAGCTAGCACTGAACCCAAATGCCCTGGCTCCAGAGCCCGTGCTCTTCACCACGGTACTGTTCTACTTCTTACACAGTGGGAACCTTTTCAGCGTCGGATGTGGGAGGAGGTGAAGCAGTAAGTGTCTCCTTCGGCTGGATGGACCTCTGGCCAACCCCGCTGGATTAGAATTGGTGACTGTCGTACGCATGCATTATTGAGTTTCTGGCTCGGGTCTGAGTGTGCTTGCTCATGATAACGGATCAGCTGTTTCAGTTGCTTTGCGTGTAACTAGGGATGTGGGGAATTGTCTCTTTAGAAGAGCCAAGTGCCTCCATTAAAGCTTTGGATGCGGTGATGGAGTTTTTCTTCTTCAACAAGTTATCAAATATTACATAATCCCAGTTAGGGAAGACCTACTCTGGACCCCAGAAAATCCCACCAAAACGACTGTCAGCAAATGTGAAAAAACTTAACTTCTATTGTTATCTTTTAAAAGAAATAAATGGGTGGCCAGAGGGTAACTTTGTACCTCACACAAAAATAGGTCTGAAGCCCCATCAGTAGGCAGCAGCCTGGTCAGGAAAGAAAAGCTTTGAAATCAAGTGGTCCCAATAAAACAGAACTAACCCTGGCATTAACCACCCGTGTGATTCAAGGACTACCAGCTCATCTGAAAAACTAACCCTAGGGTCCATTAATCCACACTTGCAGGGGCATTCTCTTTTGTCTTAAAGCTCTATTTCTTCATGAATCTCCTTTTAAAATGTAGCTGCCCCTGGGAGAGAGCACAGCTTTTGCCTTTATCAGCCCACACCTGATACTGTTCATTACTTTAGCAGGGCTTGGATGACAGGCAACTGAGTGGAAGAATAGCCAATGGATTCAGACGGAGGGGTGAAGGAGAAAAGGTGCCGAGAAGGGTAGGAGACAAACTCCATTACCTCACAGACTTTCCCATGCCTGGCCTGTCTCTGAAATTTGATGAGTACAGTATTCAACCTAGAAAAGAAATAAGGGCTTTTGAGAGCCCTTGACAAAGCATGTCTTGTTCAACAGTGATCCTACCATTCTTCTGGTTGCTTGAGCTTAAAATCTTAGATTCTAAGACGTAGAGGTTGTTCACTCCTGTCTCTCCAATCCCTGGACCTAGTCTGATATCAAGTCGCATCACATTTCTTTGCATTGTTTCTTCTCTTTACCCCTTCCTTTGAATTCCAGCGTTTAACGCCATAGCTCAGACCCTTGTCATTTGCCGAGACTACTAAATGAAAGGTGACTCGGGGGAACGTCGCTCATAAATTCCTCTGAGATGCATAATTCCCCAATGAGGTTAGGAGCCTGAATGGTCTGCTGTTCATAGGCATTGTTGCACCTTAACTGCAAATTCAGGACCACTTCCTAGTGAGAAGCACTTTCACAAAAAAGGACAGAAAAACAAATCCTGAACGGGGCCAGGGACTCAAGAGGCTGAATGAGGTCAGGGGTTTGAGAGGTTTCGTAGGGTCAGGGACCCAGGAGGTGAGGGACACGCGGATTTGGAGAGAGCTACCTCAAGTATAGAAGATAAAGGAAGAGAGCAGGACGCTGTAGATACTATTGAGCAATGAACTCAGAAACATGATTATAACAACTTTTAAGGTTCTTGGAGCCTCTGTATGAGCCCTTTTCATTCCCCTTAAAAAATACCTGAGAGAAGAAGAGCCTGCATGCTTCATTTTGGAAATGAAAGAGAAAGGATAAAAAGCAAGTTACCGATCATTCATACACACAACATTTGCTTGTACCTGCATAAACCATCTCTGCAGAGACACCCCAAGAACTGGGAGCTGGTGGCGTGGGAACCTTCGTCTAACCATATTTGAGGAGCTCCTTTTGCTCCAGGTTTTTAAATGACAACTACAAAGAGTTTGATGAGAAAAAGAAATGAGCTCACCCTGTGGTTGCAGCCATCTGCAGTCTAATAACCATTAAACATTTTTTTAAAAAATTGCCACAACTACAAAAAATCTAGTGCATGGGTCTGGGGGCGGGTCTGGTGGTCATTTCAGTCCCTCCTCCCTGTGGAATGGGTGAAGCCTTATCCAGGAGCCTGAGGGAAATGCCCCGAGCCTACCTGGGTCCTTTCCGTTGTCTTGGTTCTCAGAGAGTGTGCTGATCTTTTTTTGTGTCCCATGCCAGCTTACATCAAGATGGTCACACCTGTATCCATTACAAAGAACTCTCATTCTCTTAGCAAGAGTTCCAGACCCATTCTTCCTCAATTGCACTGCTCATTCTTGTTCCTCACCTGCTACTTCACAGTCCCCTGTGGTGCTGGAACTGCAGGGGATTGACTTGCCTTCTTGTGCCCTTTGCGTGTCCTGAATGGCTTCTCTCCCCATGCGGTGTGACAGTGGGAGGCCTAACATGGCCTACCTGATTTTTGGCACTGAAGGAACAACTTCCAAAGCAAGTTGCTATAGTTACCAAGTCTTCCCCACTGCATAGCAGTCGCTGACTCTCTGCTCTTTTTTTGTGTTGCTGTGTCAGACGTTCTTCTTGGGTACGGCAGCTTGGGGTTTTGTCATTAATCATTTCATGCCCACTCCTGCGTGGGCTACACTGAGTGAGGAGCACAGGAACTCTATTATGGGAGCACATGCGTACACCCACATGCCCGTGCATGCATATTTCAAGTTTGACATGCCTTAAATCACACATGTTTTTCAACTAGGATTTATTGCGCTGAATCCATTTTAGAAAGTTTTCTACAATAACAGATTGTATATGGAGTTATTTTGTACGTATCAGGGAAATGCTTGCTTCTATGTTTCTGAACACAAATTATGCATGTGGAAAGTTTCCCCAGTTCTTTTCTCGGTAATTATCTATTTTATATCTCTAAGAGATAAAAAGTTGATTGTAGATGAAATGATTCATTTGTGAGCCGTCTTGAAAGTTAATGTTTCAAATCAGCCCCATTGTTGAGCATTTTGCATTGTTGCGTATGATGGTAATTACTAGAAATTGTGACACTTGGAGCCTAATTGAACTCTTCTCTTATCTGGCGGGCACAATGTTCTAAGTAGAAATTAAGAAAACTAATGTAGTGAAGGATGAATATTATGCAGGATTTCTCTTCATCTAGCTCAGGGAAAACAGAGAGACCACAGACTAGAGTTGTAGTTCATTCAGGGTCACAGCGCAGGCCGGGTGACAGAGCTCTGCGTGAGACTGGACTGGATCACCCTTCCCACCAGTTCCTAGCCCCATCCTCTGGTCCTCGTCCTTCCCAAGCTTTCTTAGGTGGCTGGCCGCAGGCACTGCCGGGCGTGAACGGGCCACTGGCCCCTCCCTGAGCTGACTTTGGGCTGGAGAGTCTTTGCTTTGCATTTCTCCCTGGGCTGCACTGCTGCTGCAAGGCTGTTTGTGGCAGCCCTGGCTCTTGGACTCCCATCACTCATACCTTAGGCATGTCGATTTGTGGATCACTTTCTCTGCGTGGTGTCAGTTCCAAAAGCAGACTGAAACCAAATAAGGAAGTTTTTCTCTGTCACTGCCTCTGAGGTACACCAGGCCGGGCCGCCCACAGGGAGGGGCAGCCTGCGGACTGCACAAACTGCAACATGCCAAAGTGATTGGTCAGAAAAGAAATAGCCGCTGTGTCTCTCTTCTGCAGGGGTGGGCTTCCGGGCCTGGTAGGGGGGCTTCTGTCGGCTGTTTCTTATGGGGAAGTTCACAAACACAGGTGTGACGGTGAACTTCCAGACAGGCCCAAGTGAGAGCAGCCCCAGAGCGGGCAGGGAGGGCACCTGCACTGGCTAGCACCCTGAAGCCCTTAGGGGCTGTATAAGTTCACAAAGCGTATGCTACCCCCTTACCCCCAACCCCTCGCTACCAGGGAAGGCTGGCCCTCTTTCCCTCTGGACTTGCATGCTCCGGGCAGAACGGGGCCCATCCGACACTTCCCATCCGGGCTGCATGCCCTGATTATACCTGCTCACTAGATACTTGCAGCTAGTCCCAAACTGCGCCCTGCCCCTCAAGGGTGCCCTGTGAGACCCAGGTTTCAAAGCACTTCAGGTTCTCTGGAAGAAGAGGAGGAAAAGACTGAATCGGCCTTCCCAAACTCTCACTTCTGTCTCCTGGACCCAGGAAGGCCACCAGGCCCTGCTCGGTTCCCCCTCCCAGGCCTGCAGCCTGGAAGCTCTCCGATAGACTCTGTCATGTGTGGGACTCACCTCACTTATTTCTCTTCTCTCAGGGATGACCGTCCTGCGCTGCCTGTTTTTTAATATCTGAAAAACCATTGTTTCGTATACACTGTCTGTTTCAGTGGGTGTTTAAATCCTGGGGTCAGTCTGGTCTCATTGTGGCCAGTAGCCAAGTCCTCTTCTTTGTGAAACACATCCTTTTCTATTGGATTCCATGACCTGACATTCCCCTGCTGTGTCTCTTGCTCTAGAAGCTCCTCTGAGCCTCCTTTGTGGGCAGCCAGTCCCTGCTGGAGTCCATCCACCGCCACCGCCTCCCCTCTCCTCCCCTGGAGACCTGCCCCCTCTACATCGCTAATGAGGCTCCTTGTCCAGAGCTCCTGTCACAGATACGCAGCTGCCTTGTTGACTACATTCCTGAATGTCTCTAAGCACCTGAAACTAAGCACGTCTGAAATATATTCATTATCTATCCTCCAGTTTGATCCTCGTCTTACTATATAACCAGTCTTGAAGCCAAAACCCACGTATCTTCCTGGACAACTCCCTCTCCCTCGCTCCCACATCAAATGCACTGCCAAGTCTTGCTGATTCTTCAAAAAGCTCTCTAGTACCTGTTCCCTCCATGCTAACCCCTCACTGGTCTCCACTGTCTCTCCCTATTTTGTTCTCTGTGGCAGCCAATAGTCATTTTTTCAAAAGTGCACATCTGATTATTTCTTGTAACTGCTTCAAATACCTTATAGACTTTCCATTGTTCTGCTCGGTGCGGCTCTTCTCTAGCTTCAGCTCACTCACATGGCTTCCGCCTCCCTGCCCGCCCTCGCTGGCCTTCTCTCA
Source organism: Mormoops blainvillei (assembly GCA_004026545.1). NCBI lineage: Eukaryota > Metazoa > Chordata > Mammalia > Chiroptera > Mormoopidae > Mormoops > Mormoops blainvillei. The sequence goes on from PVJD01002314.1 coordinate 45,865, forward strand.
GTCCCCACGGGCCCTAGCTCCCTCTGGCCACTGCTGTCCTCTCCGCTCAGAATGGCCATTGCCTGCTTGGCCAGCTCCTCCTTCAGAGTCAGCCCAGGCGCTGCTTCTTAAGGAAGCCTGCCTAGGTCAGGTACCCTGTGACAAGCTCTCACAGCACCATGTACCTCCTTTTCTTGCCACTTGGTACAATTACAGCTTGATTTCTATTTGTCTAATCCTGTGAATTGTGTCAGTTTTTCTCCCTAGACTTGGTAAGTTCTCTGATGTTTTTTAAGTTGATCTTTCCCCTCACAATCACATCACGTTCCCAGCGCTGATGCAGAGTTTGGCTCTGGGTTGAATCTCTAGGAAGATACTGCAGAGCACATGAGGGCAATGGTAGGTGTCCGGGAGCAGGAATGGCCCAGGCCCCAGCCCCTGGCCCCCGGCCCCCGGGAGGGGCGCTGCAGGTGAGTGCACAGATGAGGGGAGCGGGGACCACAGCAGCTGGGGCCCCCACAAACTACTGTGCTTCTGACTTCGATCATTCCTCAGAACTCTTCTATGCTTTTAAAGTGATTCATCCAATTTTGCTGGTCTCCCAATATTTTAATACTACTTTTAGGAAAAAAAGAAAAAACTGAGCAGAGGAGGCTGCTGCTCTAAGCCACGGGCACTTGACTGGCACGTGAGGCAAGACCTAGGGCTGTGAGTTCTCAAAGCTGACCCCGAGCCTCTGTCCAGTGTCCCTAACAGCCCCAGAGCAACTCTGGCTGGGATTTGACAGGACAGCCGCCCCAGGTCCGCTCCCCAACCCCCTGCGCCCCCTGCCCCAGTCCTCACCTACTCTGACACTTTTCCTTGGAAGAGAAGCACCAGGGAGGCCTGGGGGCTGAGCCAGGGCCAGGCCTCAGGGGACTGCAGAGCCCCACAGCAACTGGGGATGCAATGAGCAACACGGCATGTGCACATGAGGACCCACGGATCGAAATCTAGCAGGGGTGTCTCTGTATTTTCTCCTTTATGCCACCGCCCACAGGGGTCTTGCTGTGGGAGAGCAGCAGGCCCTCTGTGCAAGGTGGGGCTGAGCTCACAGCTCAGGGTGACTTTCTGACATCAGGCAGGCTCGGGGTGTTGCTGACACAACAGCAACAGGATCACCTCTTTAAAAGGTCCTAGGCAAGGAACAAGCAGGTTAACTCTTAGCAAATATTTCAGCGTGCAACGCGTTGATGTGGGCATGAGGGAGAGACAGAGGGAGTGTGTTAGAATGAAGGCCCCAGAAGGAGAGCTGTTAACTGTGCTCCGACAGCAGAGGGCATCTGTTCTTAAAGAATGCGCCAGCTCCTGGTCCTGCCTTGGGCACTGGAAACCAGCACTCTCCCGGCTCTGATCTTTTCCAGGAACGGGCGTGAAGGACAAGAGGTGAGAGTCAGGAAATGTTGAGGAGCCCAGTGGGGGCAGCCACACCTTGAGCCTGGCTGGCAGGCTCTCCTCCTCAGACCTCTGCAGGGGAAGCACAGCCTCAGCCCTGGGGGGTGCCCAGCTGGCCGAAGTCCCCTCTCCCAGCCCTGGAGCCTGTGGTTCCCCACTCCTCTTTGGAAATTTTTGACATGAAAGAGATGGTAACCGGGGTGAAGGAGTATGTATATGTGCACATGGGTGAGTGTGTGTGCATGTGTGTGTATGGTGGAACTATAGGTTTGGGGCATGGTGCTTTGCAGGGAGGACCTAGCAGCAAACAGACAAATGAATTATTCCTGCCCCAGTGAGGGCCAGAATCCCTGAGACGAAGAAGGCATCCAAAGGTTTGGGATTCAGACAGATTTTGTAATTGAATACCATTCCCCATTTAACCAAGTTACTTCAGCCCCCAGGACCTCAGTTTCCACATCTATAAAGTATAACTCTATGATATCCAGCTCAGGCTTGTCTTAGGAAACAGACTTTGAGGCAGGGATTTTGTGTGAGGGAAGATCCTTGGAGAATGTCCTCGGGCCAACATGTGTAGTAGGGAAGGGAAGGAAGCCGGAAGGGACAGGGGGCCAAATCAGGGACAATCAATCGCAAGCCTCAGCCAGTTTCACAGGGAGCTCAATGGATGGCCTTTCAGAGCTGTACCGCCTCGAGGGAAGGGGATCAGACCATTGTGCGCCACCCACAATCCTGAAAGACCCAATGGCTGGACGCTGGCTGCCCCTGGGGAGAGGGTGTGACCTTGGGTAGGGAAAGTGACTCCAACACTTCCTCCCCCTCCACACCAGCTGAGGAAGACCTGACACTGAACTGCCGTGACTACTGCAAGATATTGAAGGGCATTAAATAGCAGCACATCTATATCATAAGGTCAAAATTAAGAATAAATGAATGAAACCTAACTGGTCATCTTTCCCAGCCTCATTCTTGGAAAAAGTGACATTGCGCTATCAATGTTCAGAGCTGTCATCCTTCAACTCTGCCCCCCACACAGGGGAGAGGAAGAGTTTTTGTGTTTCAAACCCATTTAGGGGGAACAGGCTGGGTGGTCGCAGCCCAGAGGGGATGGAGACACACCTGGGGAAAAGGGGATGGAAATGGCCCTGAGCTGAAGGGAAAGGGAAAGAAGTTCCCTGCAGCTGAGTGGCAATCAGTGGGCGTGGGTTCTGATTTGAGAGGGTTGGTCTCGTACTGCATGTAGTCAGCCCTCCCGCAGGTGGGGCGTACGTTTCGGGCAAGGGAGATTGTACCCTTCCCGTTGTTGCTTTGAGACTCTCAGGGAAAATCCACTGGGCTGGTGTCTGGCAGAGCAGCAGCAGAACGACCTCTGTCCTACGGCTGGACAGTCCCCTCGGAGATGCCAGGAGGAGCTGAACAGTTGGTGCCCTTTCCAGAACACTCTAGGCTGCATAAAGCTCATTCTCTTGGGACTTCTGTGTGACCCTGGGGAGGGAAAAGTTCCTCCATTGCTGAGATCGGTGTTTTCCACTAGCCAGGTGGGTTGGGGTCCAGGGCGGTTATCTGATTGAGAGAAATGAAACATTTTGTGGAGGAAATTTCATACCCACATCAAATATTTAGCACCAAGCAAGTGCCCAGTTCTTAGTGGGTACATGAAGAGAGAAATCCATTCTTTTCTCTTTCCTATCCTCTTCTGTCGAGGATATACCTAAATCTTGCAACCAGTTGAAAACATTTTCCTGGAAAAAAAAAAAACCACCTTGGCGAGAAAGACATGCTTCTTTGTTAGACTCTCTAATCAATCACAATTATCAAATATTTAGTATGTTAGGTTCCTCCTAAGATGGCAAACTAAATCAGGCTGTTTGCTAATCAATACCGAAGAAATATGGAAGCAAGAAGGAAATGTGCACTTGGGGAAACAAATAAAAACTAAAGAAATAACCAATCCCCCACCCCAACAATAGGTGCTGGGAAGGTGGTCTTGAACTCTTGTATGTGGTGGGGGTGGCTGCAGCTTGGGGTGGAGGAACACAGAGGCAGCAGTGAAGAGGCTAGTTGGAGAGAAGTCTTTCAAAGGCCCTCCTTGCATCTCCCTGGACTAGCCTGTGACCATCGCTGCGGCTTTATCAGTGCAGAGCTCTGTGGCAGCAGCCTGGACTATCGGTGCAGGTGTCTGCAGAGAAATTCATGGCAGCACAAAAAGTTCTGCTCAGAGAAGTGATAAAAATGGATGGGAACTCAACAGCTAACCTCTGAGAGTCATCCCTCACCTCTTCTACCTCCACACCCCTAGGGTTGGGGGGTTGCAAGCTAGAGGACTACCTTCTCCCCATCCTGCCTGATCCTAAAGATTTAAAGATGAAATTTTGACCAGGGGGATTGCCTGATGGAAAGCCATCAGCCCAGGGGAATCAGTAGAGATTCCATGGTTCTGGGACTCTTCATCCCAAGGCTCCAGCCCCTCCCTCCTCCTTAGACTCATTGGAAGTGACCCAGTCTAGTGTCTTGGGCTCTTGCCCAATACATATCACAAAATAGAGCAGAGGAAAAATTAACAGGTAATAGAAGGTGAGGAGAGGAACTGAAGCTCACAAGCCAAAATGATGGGAGAAATACAACTACTAAACAAACAGATTGCACAACATATGCTATGGACAGAAGTATTTGAACAGATGGACCAAGAATTTAAAATAAGCACTATAAATATACCTAAAGAAATAAGGAAGATTTTAACAAGAATTTAAAAATCACCAAAAAGAACCAAGTAGTGAGTTGGTCAAAAGGTTCATTTAGTTTTTTTCCATAAAATAAAAGACACATTTTTCATTTTCACCAATAGCTTTGTTACTTTGGGTATTTTGAGTATGTCGGCTATCTTCCGTGTGGTATAACATTGATTGTTCTCAACTAATGACTCAGTTTGATTGCTATCGACTTCAACTGGTCTACCTAACAGTGGAGCATTGTCCAGCAAGAAATCTCCAGCACGACACTTCAAAAACCAGTTTTGACACGTTCAATCAGTCACAGCACCTTCTCCATACACTGCACAAATCTCTTTTTCAGTTTCAGTTAGGTTTTTACCTTTTTTGAAATAATAAAGCATAATATGCTGAAAATGTTGCATATTTTCTTCCATCTTCAGTATTAAAATTGCTATACAAAAATTCACCAATTTTGATAACAGCTAATATGACATATTATATGTCAATATGACAATATATCAATAATATGACAACTAATCTAACAATACAATCTAACAAAATTGTTTTGAATGAGGTTAAAGACAGCTAAGCACTACTAGAGCCATCTTATGGAAAAAACCAAATGAAATTTTTGACCAACCCAATAGAAATGTTAGGTGTGGAAAAGGTAAATAATAAAATAAAGAGCACCATCGATAAGCTAACTAGTAGGAGTGAAACGGCTCAAGGATAATCAGTGAGTTGAAAGGTCAGCTTGAGAAGTTGTCCCAGAATGCAACAGAAAAGAGTGAGATGAGAAAGAAAATAGGCATTTAAAAAAATAAAACTAAGATACTACTTGGCCACAAAAAAGAAGAAAATTTTACCCTTTGCAACAGCATGGATGGACCTGGAGAACATTATACTGAGCGAAATAAGCCAGTTGGAGAAAGACAAATACCATATGATTTCACCCATATGTGGAATCTAATGAACAAACTGAGCTAACAAGCAAAATAGAGACAGACTCATAGACAAAGAGCAGGGTGACAGCCCTGGGGGCTGGTCTGGGGGAGTGGAGGGATTGAACAAAAAAGAAAAAGAACTCATGGACATAGCCAATAGCGTGGTGATGGTGGTGGGGAGGGGGGCTGTGCGGAGGTGGAAGTGGGAATAGGGAAGATAAATGGTAATAAAAAAAATACAATGGAATAAAAAAATAAAAATTAAAAAATATGAATACATGGAAGTTACATACAGCACCATTAAAAAAATAAAATTAAAGGAAGTATAAGATAAATATCCACATCCACATAGTTAGAGTCTGAGAAAGGGAGAAAAATAAAAACAAGAAATGACAATACTTGAAGAAGAAGTAAAGATAAGTTTCTGGCATTAAACTATTATATCTAGCCAATCTGTTAATCAAGTGTAAGGAGATAATAAAAATATTCTCAGACATACAAAGTTTCAATATGTTAGACATATATGTGCATAAAATGGAGTAACAGAAAAAGAGAAATAACAGAAAAAGATATACTCATTATTAGCAATATACCTAATAAGAAAGCTTCAAAATATTCCAAACAAATGAAAAGATTGCATAGAGAAATATATAATCCTACAGTTGTAGCTAGAGAAACAGTTGATCAAGTAGACAGAAAAAAAAAAGCAGAGGTATTAAAGACCTAACAATAAAATTAAACAAAGATTTCTTTCCAAGCACACATGAAACACTTACAAAAACAGACACTGTTTTAAGCAACAAATTAGTAATGAATACATTCAGGAACTAGTAAGAGAAATAGAACTGAACAATTTCTTATGCTAGGGAATAAAACAACACACTTCTAAATAGCTTTTGAGTTAAAGAGAAGACCATAAAGGAATTTAAGGACTACCAGGGCTACAGCGAACACTACACACAAAAATTGTGGGGTCCAGCTGAAATTTAAGAAAAAATTACATCTTTATATATATATTTATCAAGAAGACAGGAATATTTATAATAAATGAAGTGAGTAATCAATACAGAGAATTTGAAAAAGAGAAAGAGGAAATAATCATAAAGGCAGAAATTATTAAAATAGTGAACACAAAAAATGATTGATAGGATTGACACAATTTCTTTTTCAAGTATTAACAAGACAGATATTTGGCAAGATTTGATTTTAAAAAGAGAGAAGATGTAAATTTAAAACTACAGGGAAAAAGGGGAAAATAACTATAATAGAAAGATCAAAAGAGAATGGAAGAGCACAGGGACACCTGTCTGCCACTAAGTTTAAAAGCCTAGATGAAAGAAATGAATTTGTAGAAAAATATGAAATGTCAAAGTTAGTAAGGAAAGAAATAGCTTGAACTTGGTCAATAAGTATTAAACAAACTGAAAGGCTGTTAAAGACATACCTTCCAAAAACTCCCAGGCTCAAACAGTCTCATAGTTGAATTTCACCAAACTCTGAAGGAACAGATATTCTTATCTTAAACAAGTTGTACCAGAAAATAGGAAAAATAAAATCTGACTAGTTCATTTTATGAATTTAGTATAATCTTGATTCCAAAGACAGAAGATAAAGAAAATTAGGGACTCATTTCACTTACGAGCATAGATACATAAACGGAGAGTTAAGTATTCACTGAACACATCAGTTTATTTAGAACAAAATACATCAAAGTCAAGTGAGGTTTATTCCAGGAAGAAAAGGATAGCTCAACATCAGAAAATTGTGTAATTTCCCACATTCCACATATATAAAGGAGAATTATATAATTATTTCAATCTTTGTAGAAAAAGCTTTTAAAAGAATCATTACCTATTTATGATAAAAACCCTTATCGAACTAGGAATGGAGGGTACTTCCCTACATTGATAAAGGTTACATACCAAAATCTTACAGCAGATACATATTTATACATAATGGAGAAAACTGAGCTGCAATTCCTTTAAGATAGGGATCAGAACAGTAATTCCCCTTACTTACTACTGCTGCTACTGCTACAAATTCTCCTTAACACCACCTTACAGGGCACTAGGGGTCCTGGGCGATACCAAAAAGGAAAAAAATACGTATAAAGATCAAAAAGGAAGAGGTGAAACTATCATTATTTTCCATAGGTATAATTATCTTTCTAGAAAAATAAGCAGGAAAAATAAATTAGTTATTAATAATTAGTAATACACTGTTAATAGTAATAAATATTCAGCAGTGTTGCAGAATAAAGTAAAACCTATTTTATCTATATAATCAAGATTAAGATACCATTCATAATAGAAACAAAAAGCTATAAAGTATCTAGGAATTCACTTTACTAATATGATATCTCTATGGAGAAAACTTAATAACTGTTATAAACACCATGGAATATGTCAGTAAATGGAGAGATAGTGCATGTTCCTAAATGGTATGATGTGATATTATAAGGATGTCAGTTATTCTTCAAATGAAGCTATGAATCAAATGCAATTTCAATTAACATTCCAGCTCAATTTTTCTGTGGAACTTGGTTAACTTACTCTAACATTTATATGAAGGATTAAAGATTCATGACTAATCAACCTGACACAAGGAGATGAAAGATAAGGGAGGTGTCTAATCATACTAGATATTGACATACTACAAAACCATTATTAATATTTTAAAGTGTAATTTTGGAACAAGAACAGACAAATAGATTAATAGAATGGAGATCTAAAGAGACAAATCCAAGTGTATGTGGAAACAAAGGACAGAGGTGACACCAAAAATCAGTAGGAAAAAGACACATTATTTAGTAAAAATGCTAAATAAATGCTGAACGTTGGGAAATTTGGTTCACTATATAGAAAAAAATAAAGCTGGATCCTACACAATGCCACATCACCAGTGAACAGGAGATGTTTAAAACCAAAGAAAGGACACACACTAAGTCAGACAACAATTTCCAGTGTTATAAATCATTTAAAATAATCACTGTCATCTGTAGGTTTTTTACTTATATCCATTAAATATTTTATGCTGAAATATAAACTCATTTGCTCTCATTTTGTTCTCTGGAGAAAGTGTTCACCCTCTTCTATGAACATGAATGTGTTTAACGCCTGATTTTGGTCACGCCAATCTTCCTTTCTGAAGACTGGTGTTTGGAACCAAGTACCCGCTCCCACCTGCACTGACTGCTGATTTCTTGAAGGCTTTTCTGTCTCCCTGAATCCATTAATAAGATGCAAATTCCTTTTTGAAGGGAATTCTTAGTTGAAGCTGACTGGCCTTCCTCTGGAGATGCGGGTTAGCTGGAAGGCAGCCAGCAGCTGGACGAATGGGGAGAGCGAGAGGGAGAGGGAGAGGAGGAGGGGGGTTAGATGGAAGAAGAAAACTAACTGACCAGGCCAGTGAGCACACACTTCTGCCACCTCACAATTTCTTCTGAGGCTGGGTGTCTCCCACTAAGCTTCAATGGCACGTGAAAGACTGGGGCAAAGCCACCCGTCGGCTGTGGTTGCCCTTCAGTCGGGTCTCCATGAAGGTGACAGTAAACTTCTGAGATTCCTGAGGACTCTCCTTCAGCTCCTTCATGTCTATTTCCCTGAGGTTTTGGGGGTGCCGAGTCTTTTCTGGCTACAATTGTGCTGTTATTCACGCATTGCAAGGGCTGGGCCCTCATGAGAGATTTGTCCGAGACCTGATTTCAGTTTGCTGCCCCCGCAGCTCCTTTTCCAACCTTCTCTGCCCTCTCGTATGACTTGCCTCTGGTCCTCCTTCTCAGGCTTGCCTCTCGCTTTCCTGGTTTTGCGGTAACAAAATACGTGACTCCCCCTTCTCCTACGCTGTCATTTACTGTGCCAGAAGAACAGTGGAGATCTCCCAAGGCTTCCTGGGGGTGGATGTGTGACAAAACAACCTGGTATCAACTTTTTGGCAGATGATCAAAATAAGTTTTATACTATGAGTACTATTTTATGCTTTATATCAGCGGGTAGGAAAGCCTGTGTGTCTCTTAGAATGCACCAGTTTTGAACATGAGCTCACTTTACAGGGGTGTGCTGGGGGCTGGTGCTTGCCAATTAGGCACCTCCAACTCCGTGCTCAGTCACATAAGGGTAGGAGTATTTACCCCATGGAAATGGGCAAACATTACTCAGGGCCCCCTGCCTCTCAGAAGGGGCTGTCCGATATCTACCAGCATGGCATTGCCTTGGGGGCTGCAGGAGGGGCTTAAAGGGGGTTTGGAGTGACAAAACAGAAACTATGAGAGACTCTCCTTCAGGGAGAACGTGTCTTAAATTCTCAAGTCACCGAATCGGTCTTCGCTGAGAAAAGAGATTTGCTATGGGCGGGTGTGGCTAACAAGTCGTTCTAACCGACTTTGAACACTGGGGTCTGAGGCATAGAATAACGGAGCCCAGTTCTGAGACTGTGTACCTGAAAATGCGTATGTGGAGTAAGCACATTTGAAAAATAACTGATGTGTTTAAAAAGAGTAGTAGTATTTTGAAAATTTTACAGTGTAAATTTCTCTTTTATTACCATAGTTTACAGTTGACTTTCTTATTTTAGCAAATGTGCAACTTAACATTTTTATTTAAATATGTAACAAATCAGGACTGTAACCTATACTTCTGTTCTCCCGTAGTTCTTCCATTTCTGTGGCTGACTGTCCAACTTGCAAGGCCCTGTTTTACCAGGTGTGAGAAGAAGTCCTAACTGGTACCACAAGCCATCAAAGCTCCAGGGCCTGGGGCACAGGTCTTGGGTGGTAAGGAGGGATCCTGGTCGCTGCCAGTCAGTGGCTGCAAGCTCTTGTGAGTCCCTAGCTGATGCCCCAGCGGTTCCTGATGTGGGGAAGCCCTGTTTCCTGCACTCTGGGAGCGGCGTTTGGGCAGCTAAGGGTGATGAGCACACCTTGCCCTCTGAAAGGATGAGAGGTGAACCAGCCTGAAAAATGTGGGAAGGATAAGTACGAAACCACTTTCCCAGTCATTCCCTTGGTCTGAGGCACCTCCTTTCCGAAGACCTAATGAATTAAGCAGTGTGATAGTGACACACTGGGGAAGGCCTCAGAGATAACTCTTTCTATTAATTTTCTCTAAGGAGGACTTTGGCAATGTAATTTTTGATGTTATACTTAGAGAATTCACTTATAATGTGTTGCCATTACATATTATTACGTATCCAGAACCACATAGTATTTTGGAGCTAAAAATCCCCATTTTCTGAACTACGAGCAGACCTGTGGTATGAAGGGAATCACCCAGTCCCACAGCTAATTAGTGGGCATGGTGCAAGGGGAGAGCCCAGAACTCCAAACCTGAAGTGCCAGGCTCCTTTCCTCTGCTGATCCTGTGTAACTTTCACTGACGCGCATAAAATGCTTATTCAGTACCTTGATTTTTCAAAGGTGACTTTGAGAATACACAACTACGATTGAAAGGTGATTTTTTTAGCCTATTTACTAGTTATTTGTGTGAAATGACATATTGGTGCAAATATAAGATATTGAATTTTCTAAGTATTCAGCATTAGTAAAAAGCTAGATTAATTTTTACCAAGATACGGGAATTTGTGCTCAAACAAGCATTCTGGATAATCAACAGGTGGCAGTGTTTGCCTGCCTTATAGCGCCTGCTAGCCTGCTCAGGGGAGGAATATTGTTCCTGGGCCCCTGGGTGAAACGCTGATTGAAGGACTTCTTTAGAGATGCTGTCAGTAGCAGGGAGGTGGAGGGGAGAGAGTGGGAGAAAAGGTACAGGGAATAAGAAGCATAAGTGGTAGGTACAAAATAGACAGGGGGAGGTTAAGAATAGTATAGGAAATGGAGAAGCCAAAGAGCTTATATGTACGACCCATGGACAGGAACTAAGGCGGGTGGGGGCGGGGAGGAAATGCTGGTGGGAGGGGAGCACAGGGAGGAGGGGGTAACGGGGAGGGAAAACAATGGGACTACTGTGACACAGTAATATGGTTACACAGTTGTCCCATTACTGTAATACAGTAACCCCATTTATTCTCTCCCCTTATGCCCCTCCACCTTGCACCCTAATCCCACCAACACTACCCCCTTAGGTCGTGTCCATGGGTCATACATATGTTTGCCTACCATTTATACTTCTTATTCCCTGTACCTTTTCCTGCCATTCTCCACCCTCCCCCTCCCCACGGATAACCCTCCATGTGATCTCTATTCCTGTGATTCTGTTCTCATTCCAGTTGTTTGCTTAGTTTGTTTTGTTTTTCTTTTTCTTTTTTTAGGTGCAGTTGTTGATAGTTGTGAGTCTGTTGTTCACAGTTTTGATCATCTTCTTTTTCTTAGATAAGTCCCTTTCACATTTCATATAATAAGGGCTTGGTGATGATGAACTCTTTTAACTTTACTTTATCTGGGAAGCACTTTTTCTGCCCTTCCATTCTAAATGAGAGCTTTGCTAGGTAGAGTAATCTTGGATGTAGGCTCTTGTCTTTCATGACTTGAAATACTTCTTTCCAGCCCCTTCTTGCCCATCAGGTTTCTTTTGAGAAATCAGCTGATAGTCTGATGGGAACTCCTTTGTAGGTAACTGTCCCTTTTTCTCTTGCTGCTTTGAAGATTCTCTCCTTCTCTTTAATCTTGGGTAATGTAATGATGTGGTGCCTTGGTGTGTGCTTCCTTGGGTCCAACTTCTTTCGGACTCTGAGCTTCCTGGACTTCCTGGAAGTCTATTTCCTTTGCCAAATTGGGGAAGTTCTCCTTCATTATTTTTTCAAATAAGTTCTCAATGTCTTGCTCTTCTTCTCCTTCCGGCACCCCTATGATTCGGATGTTGGGATGTTTAAAGTTGTCCCAGAGGTTCCTCAGCCTCCCCTCACTTTTTAAAATTCTTGTTTCTTCATTCTGTTCTGGCTGAATGTTTATTCCTTCCTTCTACTCCAACCATTGATTTGAGTCCCAGTTTCCTTCCCTTCGCTGTTGGTTCCCTGTATATTTTTCTTTATTTCACTTTGCATAGCCTTCATTTTTCCCTCTATTTTGCGACCATACTCCACCATTTCTCTAAGTATCCTGATTACCAGCATTTTGAACTTTCTGCATCTGTTAGGCTGGCTGTCTATTTATTTCTTAGTTCTGTTTTTGGAGTTTTGATCTGTTCTTTCATCTGGGCCATATTTCTTTGTCTCGGTACATCCGTTACATTGCGAGGGTGGACCCCTAGGTATTCGCCAGGTTAGGGCAACTCACATTGCTGTATTGTGGCGCTGTATGTGGGGGAGGGGTCTGAGAGGGAACAATGCCACTTGCTCAGCTCTCGGCTGCTCTTCAGTAGCTTCCCCTGCTACCCACAAGCAAACTGGTCCCTTCTGGTGCTGATTCCCAGGTGGGTGGGTTTGTGTACATTCTAGGACCCTGTGGGTCTCTCCAACGAACAGCCCCATGAGGCTGGGAGTTTTTCTCGATGCCACAACCCCCACAGGTTTTTATTGGCAGAGGTTTTGAGGCTTTCTTTTCCCATGCTGGAACCCTGGTTGAGCGGTCTGTCCCACTCCCCTATTGTTTCTCCTGGTTTATCTGCACGCAAATGTGAAACTGCCTGGTCCGCCAGCCGCTGCCTTGCTGTGCGTCCTCTCCGCCCCTCCTACCGGTCTGGGTGAATGTTTCTTCTTTAACTTCTTGGTTGGCAGACTTCCTTATAGTTCGATTTTCTGGCAGTTCTAGTTGTTTTTTGTTTTTAAATTTGTTATTGTCCTTCTTTTGGTTGTGTGAGGAGGCAAAATGTATCTACCTATGCCTCCATCTTGGCCGGAAGCTCCAATAAAATATACTTTATGAAAAAGAAAAAAATACTGTCAGGCTAAATGGTTGGGCTACTGTTCTCTGGGCCCCCCCGCACCTACACGCCAGCACCGTAATAGAAAGGTCACCTGGCAAAGTACCTCCTCCAGAATGATCTGTCCTTATCTCTCAGAGGGGAAAGAACTGAGAAAACAGAGAAGCAAGCCTGATCTGTCTGGGCTTAGCTGGATTGTTACTTCAAGTTTAATTTATAACATGCTTGAACTATTTCTCCTATTTGCTTTCCATTTAAAAGCCTAACAGAGCATATGTGAGGTAGGAGGTCAGTTATGGGGAGGTGGTCTCAGTGACAGCTGGTCTAGGGTGGGCCACTGTCTGGGGATCAGGATGGAATCATCACGGTCAGTGGGCTGGAGGGACGGGATGGGTCAGGCACAGATGCAGGAAGGGGAGCAAACCGCACCGCAGCACACAGACCATTATGTCCTGCTTGGGAGCTGTGGACAAAATATAAAGTAGCGATAATAACGGCAAACCTATTTGTGGCCTTACTATATGCCAGGCATTGTTGTAAGCTTCTCACATGAACTGTTTCATTTATTTCTTACAGCCACCAGTGAGGTAGATACAATTATTATATCCATTTGACAGATGAGGAACTGAGTTTCAGAGAGAGAAACTTGACCTGTAATTAGTACTGAAGTCAGAAAGTGGACTGGAAACCTGGGGAATCTGATGCGGCGCTCTGGCCTGGTCAGCTCCAGCTCTCCTGAGCAGGGGGGAGCTGGGTTTGGACCTCAGAGCTTCTGGGTAACAGAGGCGCCTGAGCGCCTTGTTAAAAATACAGTTTCAGGGCCCCAAACACTCTCTGAAACCCTGATTCAGATACTGTGGGGTGAATCCCAAAAGAGCATTTTAAGAAGCCTCCAGATTATTTTGGGGAAGGTGGCCTAGTGACCTCACTTTTTTGCCTCTTCACCACCTCCTGGGCCCTGCTACAGGGGACTTTTTTAAAAAAAACATAAACATTAATGTCGTCTTCTTCTATAATGATTTTAAAAACTAGCTACTAAAGAAAATTAGCGAACATTTAAAATATTGACAGAACAGGGCTAGCCATTTGTTACGTTGCGCTTCCGTGGGACCTTGTTAAAATTCCAGTCCCCATCCAGCACAGCGAGGGCTCTGGCCGCCCTCCCACCCTGCGTATAGGGGTTGAGGACAAGCCACCCTATGACGTGCCTCGGCGGTCTGCAGGTTGCTCTGAGCTAAAAGCAACGAACGTTCTGCAGGCATAAGAGAAACTTCGGGCCCCTAACCTCTTAACTGTATAGAAGAATTTTAATTAGGAACCTGGCCCATGATAAGAGTTATTGCCACCAATGACTTTTTAGGCAAGGAAAACTAATAATTACTGAACGTGTGTTCTCCCTGCAGTGACCTTCAGAAGCCCCAAGGTGCGTTACCCCACCCCTATCCCAGGAGGTCTTATATATCCGTGTTCCTTCTCTGTCTCCTAACCTCTAATGTGTCGGAGGTCTCTGACTCCCTCATGTATGTGGGGTTCCCATACATTTGTACATAATTGAATTTGATCATTTTCTCTTGTTAATCTGCCTCATGTGTATTTGATTATTAAACAGAACAGGCCCAAACACCGTGAGGGGTGAGGAAAATTTCTTTCTCCCTGACATGCAGAAGCATGTTGCTGTTGATTTGATTATTTGTTGATGTTTCATTTCCCCAAATATAAAATAACTTGAAAAGAAAGGAAGGAAACAAAAGTCAAGGGCAAATGGGCAAACTAGACACAAGTGATTGAAAGCATTCCTACCCCTTATAAGGCTAGGACTAGTGGGCGGGGCTATTCCGTCTGGAGATGTGAGTTGTGCCCCCTTTGGGGGAGGTCAGGGAAAGCTGCTGTTCTCTTATGCGTCCTTGCAGGGGGCACAAATCCCGTTCCCAGGGGCACAGATCTCTGTTCCCAAGGGCATTGCAGCCCGGGATCTGACTTCCTTTTGAATTCCAAATACCAACTAGTACAAATTAATGTGTATTACTCATCCACAAGTGCAATGTTTCCTTTAACTATGGAACTCTCTGTTACTTACGGGCCCAAAGCTTCTCCATGCTCAGTTGCCTTTCTTACGTGTAATAGCTGTTTGGGATTGCAGCGGGGAGAATGTCATTGCCATCGTTCCATGGCTGACATCTTTCTGGTGGGTTTAAATTGTTTCCTAATGACTGTCTGCCAGGGCTCGATCCAGGGTTTTGGGGTCCTAAAGCTTACATAATTTTGGAGGCACTCTTAAAAACAAAAACACATATAAAATTAGGTATAAAAGGGAAAATTTATTTAGAATGAGAAAAGAAATCACAAACCAGAAATACTATAAACATTATAGAATTCAAATGACATATTATTTTTATAAATTAACTCTGAGATATCCTTATAATACTTTATTGCCTTCTCTTTTGTGTTTGCATATTGTTTGATCACCTCTTCATATGATAATGACTTTACAATATTTTTTATGGAGAGAAAAGTATTTTTCCTCAAATTCACATGATCAAAATTTGTTTTTCATATATTTTAGTAAAGTTTCTTCCAGCTTCACAACTCCTCATTATAAATGTTTAGACTTGTAGTTAAACATTTGAAAACTGCAATTAAGTTTCTTACATACACGAACTCTAAGAACTGCATGATTTTCCACAGACCTGCTTCTGTCTTCATATATTCCAAATCTTGATTCTTCCTCACTGCCCCCCACTTCCAGAATGAGCTCACGTTGCTACCCAGCCCCTGGCCTTGCACCATGTGTCAGGAGGGTGGATGAGAACGCCCAGGGGAT
This sequence comes from Mormoops blainvillei, assembly GCA_004026545.1. NCBI lineage: Eukaryota > Metazoa > Chordata > Mammalia > Chiroptera > Mormoopidae > Mormoops > Mormoops blainvillei. The sequence goes on from PVJD01002314.1 coordinate 61,568, forward strand.
GGTGGGAGACATCCTCGAAGCTGTCCTCAGGGCAGCTAGCAATAACACATGGAAGTAACCATGGACCACATAAAATGCCCCATGAAACCCAAACTAAATGTACCCCGTACTCAACTCTTTTTAACTAGTGTCCAGCATGTTTTCCGTCACTCTACTAGAATGTGGTGATGCAGGGGGTGTCAGAAGGGAAAAAAATCTTCATTGAGGCTGAAATATCAACGTCTGCACAGTTTACAAAAACATATGACATGTGAACGTATTGCTAGGGCCCTACCCAGAGCCTTGAAGCGAGGCAGCTCAGCACTGACCTTTAGTTAACCTCAGCATTAATCCACCCCGGCAGCTGCCAAGTTTGCAAAAATGACACACAGGCTTTTTCCTGTCGTGGCTCCGTGGTTAGCAGCGGTGCTGGAGACGTGTGGCAGGGACAAGCCCACGTGCGGCTCCCTGCGCACTGGGCAGCTCTGTTCAGCAACAAGGCTGAGAACAGAGAAGGCTGGACCTTCCTTGAACTTCTCACCTTCTTTGCCAAGGCACAGAAAGTGCACATCCTTCATTTTCTAATTATAAAAACATCACTGGAAGTGGCCGTTTCTCCATGGTGGTGATTTTTACCCCAAGGAGAAGAAAGGCACACTTTGTTTCTCTTATAGTCCAAAGTCAGCACGTATGGAAGGAAGTGAGTTGGGGTCTGATGTCCTGTGTGGGCTGATGTTATTGTGTTCCAGTTGAGTGGCTTCTTGGGACAGCTCCATGTGTCAGGAAATTACTTCCTGTCAAACTTGAGGTGATAATAAGACAATACCTGGCAATGTTTGAGGGGACTGAGCAAGCAGGGAGGCAGAAAAGAGAATTCCTTCCCTCTGCCAAGCTGAAAATGTAGGTCAGTACAAACAGCCTGGTTTATAGGAAGATTGGGGTTCAGGTGGTTACAAGGAGATATTCTGCTTAGGGCTTCAGTTTTAATGTTACGTATGGGGCTACAAGTTTGCCATTGGAGATGAAGGGTCAAGGCTGGCAGGCCCAGAATATGGAGCTGTAGGTAGATATACTTTGCCTCCTTGCACAACCAAAAGAAAGAAAACAACAAATTTTAAAACAAAAAACAACCAGAACTTCCTGAAAATCAAACTCTATGGAAGTCCAACAACCAAGGAGTTAAAGAAGAAACATCCATCCAGACCGGTAGGAGGGGCGGAGATGGAGATGGGCAGCCGGGGCAGAGGGGACATGGCAAGGCAGTGGCTAGAGGACTGGGTGCGAGAGACAGCAGCTGGTGGTCCCACACTTGCGTGTGGCTAAACTAGGAGGAACAATAGGGGAGCGAGACAGACCGCACAATCCAGGGTTCCAGCGTGGGAAAAGAAAGCCTCAAAACCTCTGGCTATAAAAACCTGTTGGGGTTGCAGCAGCCGGAGGAACTCCCAACATCACAGGAGAATTTGTTGGAGGTACCCACGGGGTCCTAGAACATACACAAACCCACCCGCTCAGGTTCCAGCACCAAAAGGGCCCAATTTGTTTGTGGGTAGCAGAGGACTAAGCGGCATTGTCCCCTCTCAGATACTTCCCCCACATATAGGGCCACAACGCAGCCACAGTAAGTTACCCTGCCCTGGTGAACACCTAAGGCTCCACCCCTTATACTGTAACAGGCATGCCAGAAACAAAGAAATATGGCCCAAATGAAGGAACAGAGATCAACACTCTAAAAATAGAACTAAGTGATGAAGAGATAGTCAACCTATCAGATGCAGACTTCAAAACACTGGTAGTTTGGATGCTCACAGAATTGGTTGAGTATGGATGCAAAATGGAGGAAAAAGTGAAGGCTCTGCAAAGTGAAATAAAAAAAAAATACACAGGGAATCAACAGTGAAGGGAAGTCAAATCAATGCTTTGGAACAGGAGGAAGAAATAGACATTTAACCAAAACAGAATGAAGAAACAAGAATTCAAAAAAATAAGGAGAGACTGAGGAACCTCTGGGACAACTTTAAACATTCCAACATCTGAATCATAGGGTCTCATAAGGAGAAGAGGAAGAGTAAGACATTGAAAACTTATTTGAAAAAATAATGAAGGAGAACTTCCCCAATCTGGCAAAGTCCAGGAAGCTCAGAGAGTCCCAAAGAAGTTGGACCCAAGGAAGCACACACCAAGGCACCACATCGTTACATTACCCAAGATTAAAGAGAAGGAGAGAATCTTCAAAGCAGCAAGAGAAAAAGGGACAGTTACCTACAAGGGAGTTCCCATCAGACTATCAGCTGATTTCTCAAAAGAAACCTGATGGGCAAGAAGGGGCTGGAAAGAAGCATTCCAAGTCATGAAAGACAAGGGCCTACATCCAAGATACTCTATCTGGCAAAGCTCTCATTTAGAATGGAAGGGCAGAAAAAGTGCTTCCCAGATAAAGTAAAGTTAAAAGAGTTCATCATCACCAAGCCCTTATTATATGAAATGTGAAAGGGACTTATCTAAGAAAAAGAAGATGATCAAAACTATGAACAGTAAAATGACAACAAACTCACAACTATCAACAACTGCACCTAAAAAAAGAAAAAGAAAAACAAAACAAACTAAACAAACAACTAGAACAGGAACAGAATCACAGGAATGGAGATCACATGGAGGGTTATCAGTGGGGAGGGGGAGGGTGGAGAATGGGAGGAAAAGGTACAGGGAATAAGAAGCATAAATGGTAGGTACCAAATAGATGAGGGTAGGTTAAGAATAGTATAGGAAAGGGAGAAGCCAAAGAACTTATATGTACGACCCATGGACATGAACTAAGGGGGGAGAGAATGCTGGTGGGAATAGGGGTTGAGGGGAATAAAGGGAAGAAAAAAATGGGACAACTCTAATAGCATAATCAATAAAATACACTTAAAAAAAAAAAAAGGCTGGAAGGCCCAGTACTAATTTTGTGCAATTATTGCCTTTGGCTTAAAGCACAAGCCTTACCTTATGGTAGATTCCCTTGTACTCTTGGGAGAGGCAGTAGACGATGCTACTGTGTTTATTCCCCACAGCGAGAATGTTCATCAGATAATTCCACATACGTGATGTCTGGGATTTCAAGAAGGAGATCAGCCTTGTAAAAAAGTGATGGGAGGAGATGTGGAAAGTTCAGAGCTCTGTCCTCCCCATCTCCATTTTTTCTTCAACAAGAAAGGCCCTAAGCCCCCTGTAAGTAAGAAGTTCCTGGCATTGGGAATGAAAAGTAATGTAAGGGGAAAGTGGGCAGTGGTGAGGTGAGAGAGTGTCAAAGAGAAATTTCGGCTGCTTCATGGACTGGAGTAGACCTGATCTGGAATTTCTAGAGTAACATAGTTTCCCATTCCCAGAATCCTTCTGAGGAAGAAAGGCGGTGATGTGGTTCCAAGATCTGGTGCTGATGCGACTATGTTCTCAGGACTCCCCCAGATTTGCGCTAACCTGGGTGGTAGCAGTAATACAGTGGTCACTCAGTGCACCATGCTTGCATCTTTTCCTTCTCTTCTCTCCCCCTCCCCGTCTTCCATCATTCTTTCCTTCCTCAAATGTCCATGAGTACCAGTCACTCTCCAGGTACTTGGAGACGGAAGTACATCGACATGAAACGAATCTCTATTCTCAAGACCTTACATTCTAGTGAGGCGAGATCCACAAATCAATCACTATCTAATAGGGGAGAAACTCTACTAGGTGTTTATCTCAAGTTTTCCCAACAGCTATGCAAATTGGATTTCTTACTGTATTCCCATTTTACGAACAAGGAAATAATACCTAGGACAGTGTCTGAAAGCCTGTACTATTTTGTAGAATGATTGAATGAATGCATTAGCCAACAAGTACATGAACAGAGGCACCAAGGATTTAAGTGACTGACCTCAGACCACCCAGTATGTGATATAATCTTGGTTTGGCTCCAAACCTGGACTCTACTTGGCCTTCCAAACTGGCTGGGGTTAAGGGGTTACTTCTCTGATTCTGGAAACATAGGGAGATAGGCCTTTCCCTGATGAGCTCATCAATGTTTCTACCCTTTGTTTGATCCTCTCCTTTTAAAAAAATTCTCTTTTCCTTCCTTTTCTCCTACTCCCCTTCCATTTCCTCCTCCTGTCTGCTGAGGCATGGCTGCCCTTCCCAGGGGCCTTCAGGCTTATAGAATCAGCAGCCCCAGGGGAGCGTTGTGTGGCGAGGAGGGGGAGCTAAGGAGAAGCGAGGAGAATCTGCCATTCTCACCGTAGTCCCGCCCACCCAGGGAAAGGGATTCAGACAGAGCTGCTGAATACTGGTAAACAGTCCATTTTGAGAAGACTCTTGTTATGGGCTGAAATGTGCTCCCACCCCCTCCACAAGCATATGTTGAAGTCCTAAGCCCTAGTACCTCAGAATGTGTCTGTATTTGAAAATTAAACTTAAAAAAATTTTTTTTAAGTTTTTTAATTATATTTAAGATACTATATAGTTCTATAGTTATATTAGTTATATAACTAATATATATAGTTTTATTAGTTTCAGGTCTACAATACAGTGATTAGACATGTATAACTTACTAAGTGACCACCCTGATAAGTCCGGTACTCATCTGACACCACACATAGTTCTTACAATAGAAAATAAGACCTTTAAAGAAGTGACCAGGTTAAAGAGCGGCTATTACAGTAGACCTCGTTCATTGTGGCTGGAGTCCTTACTAGAGAAGGAGATTAGGGCACACGGAGACACAATAGCAGCATGCCTGCCTTGGGGGGACACACTTCCCTCCACCCTCAGGGCTCTTCTGGCTGGTCTAATAGTCAACTAGAGACATGAGAAAGATTACCAAGAGAAAATAACCAAATTTACTACGTACTTCTGTGTGGGAACCCCCAGTACATGAGAGCGTCAGAGAGACCTTACATACATGAGAGCTTCAGAGATAGAAAGGGGGAGGGAGGTATATAAGATTTCTGAGCTAGAGATGAGGTGATGCACGCTGGGGACTTCCGAGGAACATTTTGGAATGATAAAAAGAGCAGACTATAGTAAGTAGAAGTTTCCCTGCTCTAAAGGTAGGTTATCTCTGATGATCCCTTATTAAGGCAAGGTCCTTAATTCAAGTTCCTCTAAATGGCTAAAGGGAGGGACAGGAGTTTCTCTTGAGCTTGAAGCTGAAATTGCCTTCAGCTCAAAGTAATCTGCATACCACTCAGGGCACGTCTCGAGGCGGCTCCTTCTGAAACCCCGCACATGTACAGAGAGACGGCCATTCTGAAGAGGCAGCAGGAGGGAAACCACCTGCAAGCCAAGGAGAGAGGCCTCAGGAGAAGCTAAACATGCGCACGCCTTGACTTTAGACTTCCAGCCTCTACAACTGAGAGAAAAAAAATAAATGTCTGTTGGTTAAGCCACTCAGTCTGTGATATTTTATAATGGCAACTCTAGCAAACTAATGTGATTCTTATTCTCATATTCTAAAATACTTATCTGTAGAATTAAATGTCTGAGGAAATAATCACGCACACTCTTTTGAGGCAGACAATTAAACCAAGGATTTTCTATAAGTTTCGTGCAGTGGGGACCAATCATTTCTCATCCCAGCTTCAAATGATTACGTTAGTACTGCTCAAACTTTACTCTCATCGGAATCCCCTGCAGGATCTGATAAATCTGAGGTAGCTGAGCCCGAGCTCCAGAGTTTCTGATTCAGGAGATCTGGGGTGGGGCGTGAGAATCTGCATTTCTAACAAGGTCCCTGGCGATGCGGCTTCTGCTTGTCCTGGGACTATAGTCTGGGAACCAATGAATTACATTTTAATTCTCATTCATTTGTAAGTGACTTCTGCTGGTTTACAACTTCTAGAACAACACAGAAAGGCTTCTTCCTTTAATGGGGAATGGGCACTTGGGGTCAGGATGCCTGGCTGGGTGGTCTCGGCCCTGCTCTGGGGACCTTTCCCAGCCCTCCTGGCCCTGCCCACCAGAGAGGGCCGACAGGGGTTGTGGCCATCTGACAGGGCAGCACAGCAGAACCTCGGGGCTAAGAGGACAGGGCAAATGGCTGTTGGCATGCACGGCTATCCTGAGGCCTAGAATTTATGTAACTGGAACTCAGTATCTTAAGTCCTGGGGCCAGAGAGGGATTTGGGTCAATAGGAAGTTGAAAATGGAAGTAAAATGAGCCTAAGCAGCCCCACTCACGTGAAGCAGAACTCACTCGGCCTCCAGATGGACAATGTGAAATAGGAAATAATTAAATGCAGTTTGGTGCGACCTGCAGGGTTGGGACAGTCACTCGGGAGCCAGTTGGGAACAGCTGCTGGAGGTGGTCATGTCCATTTCATAAAATCCCTGACTAATTGAAAGAGCAGCTATTCCAAAAAAAAAAATTTTTTTTTATTGCGTTGCATGTGGAAAACCAGCTCACAATTGAGTCATTTTTTTAAAAAGCAGAGGTACACTTGAGTACTACCATTGAATCTTTCACTGGTAAAGCATTCAATAGTAATTCCCCCACCCTCCTCCTGTCCCCAGGGAAAGCAGTTCCTGACCTGTTTTCTTCCCTATGCATTTGGCATATCTAGTACCTTTAGGAGATTTGGGCTATGAATTTCTTGAGGGCGTCAGCCACATCTTATCTATTTTGGTGAACCTGGCACATGTTAGCTGCTCAATGGGCATGTGTAGAATGAATTGAGAGACTTCCAGCCAAGATGGAGGTGTAGGTAGTTGCACTTTGTCTCCTAACATAACCAAAAGAAGGGCAACAACAAATTTAAAAGCAAAGAATAACAAGAACTGCCAGAATATCGAACTGTATGGCAGTCCAACAACCAAGGAGTTAAAGAAGAAACATTCACCCAGACCGGTGGGAGGGGCGGAGATGGGCAGCCGGGGCAGAGAGGACTCACGGCAAGGCGGTGGCTGGCGGATGGGTGGTCCCACACTTGCCTGCGGATAAACCAGGAGGAACAACTGGGGAATGAGAGAGACTGTGCAACCCAGGGTTCCAGCGTGGTAAAAGAAAGCCTCAAAACCTTTACTGGTAAAAACCTGTGGGGGTTGCAGTAGTAGGAGAATCTGCCGGTCTCACAGGAGTGTTCATCTGAAAGACCCACAGGGTCCTAGAGGGTACAAAAACCCACCCACCTGGGAATCAGCACGAGAAGGTCCCAATTTGCTTGTGGGTAGCAGGGGAAGTGACTGAGAGCTGGCCAAGAGCCAAGCAAGCAGCATTGTTCCCTCTCTGAACCCTCCCCCACATACAGCTCCACAAGGCAGTGACATGGGTTGTCCCACCCTGGCAAATACCTAAGGCTCTGTCCTTCACGAATAGGCCCTCCAAGACAAAAAGAAAAAGAAAAAGAAAAGAAAAGAAAAGAAGAGAAGAGAAGAGAAGAGAAGAGAAAAGAAAAGAAAAGAAAAGAAAAGAAAAGAAAAGAAAAGAAAAGAAAAGAAAAAATACATGGCCCAAACAAAAGAACAGTCAAAGCCCCAAAAATAGAACTTAGCAATAAAGAGACTGCCAACCTATCAGATACAGACTTCAAAACACTGGTAATCAGAATGCTTACAGAACTGGTGAAGTATGGTCACAAAATGGAGGAAAGAGTGATGGTTATCAAAGTGATATAAAGAAAAATACAGGGAACCAGCAGTGAAGGGAAGAAAACCGGAATTCAAATCAACGATTTGGAGCAGAAAGGAGAAATAAACATTTGACCAGAACAGAATGAAGAAACAAGAATTCAAAAAAATGAGGAGAGGCTGAGGAGCCTCTGGGACAACTTTTTTCAGGTATTCCAATACCCGAATCGTAGGGGTGCCAGAAGGAGAAGAGGAAGAGCAAGACATTGAGAATTTATTTGAAAAAATAAGGAAGGGGAACGTCCCCAGTCTGGCAAAGGAAACAGGTGTCCTGAAAGCTCAGAGAGTCCCAAAGAAGTTGGACCCAAGGAAGCACACACCAAGGCACCTCGTCATTACATTACAAAGATTAAAGAGATGGAGAGAATCTTCAAAGCAGTAAGAGAAAAAGACAGGGAATAAGAAGCATAAATGGTAAGTACAAAATAGATAGAGGGAGGTTAAGAATATAGGAAATGGAGAAGCCAAAGAACTTATAGGTATGACCCATGGACATGAACTAAGGGGGGAATGCTGGTGGGAGGTGGGGTACAGGGCAGAGGGGAATAAAGGGGAGAAAAAGAAAAAAATTTTAAAAAAAGAATGAATTGAGGTAAAGAATAAAGAAAAGGAACTGGTTAATTTTCGTGGGGAGGGTGAGAGTTAGGTAGACAGCTAAGAGGCTGGGAATCATAGATACTTGTTCCAACTGAAGTTAATGTTGATGTTAATTTCTCAACAACAACAACAACAACAACAGCAACAACACCCCTAACATTTGTATAGTGTGCTTCAGAGTGTACAAAGCATCTTCTCATGAAGAGCTCTGCCACCATCACCAGGTCTCAGACCCCTTGGTCCCCAACTTCTACCTGGTCTACGGGCCTGGAAGATGAGCCACGTCTGTTCTAGTTTTGCGTGTGTCTCTCCCTGAGGCAGGTCCAAGCTCCCCCTTTGCTCAAGGGTCTCTCTCTTGGGGATGGAGCCCCCTGGTAACTTGGAGGGTGAGGGCTGATTGCTCACAGTTACCACTACACAGTGGCTTCCACGCTTCCCTCTCCAGGGGTGTCCAACCTGTGGCCCACGGGCTGCATGCAGCTCAGGACGGCTATGAATGGGGCCCAAAACAAAATCATAAATTTACTTAAAACATTATGTTTTGGGTTTTTTTTGCGATTACATGTAACCATGTATTTAATGTGTTGGCCCAAGACAACTCTTCTTCCAGCGTGGCCCAGAGATGCCAAAAGCATGGCTGCCCCCGCTCCTTTACTCTGCTGTCGACCCAGAGGTTTCTGACCCGAGCTCCAGTGGCCTGGATGCCCGATGTCCTATGTTTTAAACACTGGACACTCTTGAAATTTCCCTCTGTTCATGTGTGTGCACAAGCGTAGGAGAGTGTGTGTGTGTGTGTGTGTGTGTGGTTTGTTATTTTTCTGACCTGCTTCTTATTGTCCTGATGGCCTGCGGAGACCTTCAGGTTAAAGATGTCTTCTCCTTCCCCTGTTTTCCTGTGTTCTTTTGAAACTGCTAGGGGTAGAACACATATCCCCTTTTGCTTATTTTTCAAGGTTTGCTGCTCCTTTAATGCAGAAAATTGCACATGTGTAATATTAACACTTTGCACTGGTTTTGCTTGAAGGCAAGTATTCAGTGAAAGTGGCTGAGATTGTTTTGCATTTCAAAACCATTTAAAAAGCAATGACTCACCAAAGTGTGCTGCCTAGGTTTGCTTTCCTATTTTTTATATCAAAGTGAGCCAAACAGTGTATTTTAGCCTCATGGTCTCCATAAAGGAGGGATAAAGGGAGAAAACTGGAAAGGATGCAAAGCTGCATGGTGCTTGGTGTCTGCTCTCTGAGATCTGAGCCCCTTCCAGTTGGTTCCCTAAAGACGAAAGAAGAAGCTGTGGCACTTCAAGGTTCCCCTCTGCAACCAGGGAACAGGGAGCCAAGTTCCTGGAACACCTTATTTAACCACTTAACCAGCACTTGCTGAGTTCAACTGAGTGCTGAGGAAGACATCTAGCAGGTGCCAGGGGTCAGGAGTTTATGCCCAGGGCAAGCACTGTCTCTTCCCTGTAGCCCTTCCCATTTGCCCACATTAATTTTGGTGTAATTTATCCTTTCTCATCTCTGCTCCCAGAATGCTTTGCCTACTTCTCCATTAGAGTGTTTACTGTGTGTTATTATCCTGAGTTGTGAGTATTTGTTACATGTCCTATTTATCCTTGAAAACCTCTTAAAAGTGAGGACCGTGTCACCTAGGGCAGAGGTTTGCAGGCTGGTAGGTGACTGAGGTTTGCTGAATTTTAAATTCTCACTCTTTCAAATGCTTTTCATAGCCAGTTCCTGGTGGTGCCCTGTCCTAGGTTCCAAACGAGCAGGGGTTCAGGAGGTGGGGGAGAGCTGGAACTGTACGTACAGGTGAGGGCAAGGGTGGGGGTGAGGGTGGTGGGCTTGCCTGGCCTCAGGGTCTTCATCTCAGAGATCCAGAGCCGGTCCAGGGCTGCCTGCCCAGCAAATTTCTTTCCTCCCCTGCTGTTACTGAGAGCAAGGCTCATCCTTGCCCTTTTCAGCTTCTGCCACGTGTGGAATGAGGCTTCAGACAGCCCAGGTCTGTTTTTAGATTTTGCCTCACGTGTGTTCAGCTAACTTAATGAACTCTCTATAGGGGTAGCTTTCTTGAGAGGCTGTTGCTAAGGGCCAGTCACACGTTTCTCGTGGTGTTGTGATGGAAACGTGATTAGATGCTGATCCCAGCTTGGCAGAACTTGCTGGAGTGCCCGCTTGGAGTGGCCTCTTCTGTAGCAGCCTGTCGGATTTCACAGGCCACCAACATGAAACACTGTGATTTCAGCAAATGGGCAAAGGTGGTAAAATGTCGGGAGGTGGAGGTTCACGGAGACTTCAGATTCATGTGGTTGAGGGCACATGTCCACATCAACTGCTTTGTCTCAGTGTCACCTGCAGTGGGCACCAAATGAGCAGGACTCTGTGTGTCCCCTGTCTTCCAGGGGCATGTCAGCTGGTTGGGGAAGTGTGAATAGACAGAAATGATTAATTGGCAATCTGGGGCTGCCCAGGCCTAAGTGTAGGAGGTCAGAGGTTCCCAGAGGAGAGATAGTGGCGGGGAGCTCACGTGAGATGGGGTGGTCCAGAAAGGAGTCGTTGAACTGGTAGGTAAGGGGCCCCCAGCAGGGCAGGTGGATCAGCATGCACTGGGGCTGGAGACAGCAGTGAGCCCCCCGGCAAAATGATGGTGGTAGTCATCATTGCATTGACCACTCTCTCCAGGCCAGACTCCCTCCTGGGTGTTTTGTCCTTCTGTCCTCATAAGCACCGTAAAAAGGGGGTGCTATTGTCCCAATTTTATGGGTGAGACCTGAGGCCCAGGGAGTGATATACACTGTTCATAGTCACACCACTGGTAAGGGCAGTCCGCAGTTAATTCCAGGTTCTTCTCACTCCAAAGCCTGTGTTGGGATGGGGGGAAGGGGAATGGTGGGTGAGCTGCCTGACAGAGGAAGAGGTCTGGGCTGCGGTGGAAAAGACGGTGCATCAGTCCAGGAGGAGAAAGGACAGCCCCTGAGGGCTTGGCCTGGGTCCTGTGGTTCAGGGGTCCCCAGGGGAGAGGCATAAACTTCACGAGAACCACACAATAATTCTTGGTGTAGAAAATGCTAGTATGTGTATATATATTAGACATGTACCGGTATATTACATACTTCATAAAGCACAAAAAAATGTATAGTAAGTCCTCACTATTGTCGATAAGCAAAAGATGTATAATGAAACCAGTTTTACCATAGACTAATTAATATACTTGAGTTACGTTCCTACAGCATCTCATCAGTGTTATAATAAAACACCGTTGAATGAAATGATGTCTTTGGAGGGCCTGCTATAGAAAGCATTAAAGAATGAGATAAAATAAAACATTGTGTCTCATATGCACACATGTATTCTTAAGGTGGGATTCTTAAGGTAGTGAAAAAATGAGTGTGTATATTATATGTATTATTGTACATATAGAATATGTATAATAGTGTGTATATTATAATATGTGAAATAGTATACAGGTATGTGTATATAATAGTGTGTGTATTATATGTGAGTGTTTTATTTGATCTCATTCTTTAACACTTCCCATATATTTTGTGCTTGGTGAAGTATATAGTATACTGGTACAGTAGTGCATGTCTACAATTTATGCATAAATGTACATATACTGGGAGTACAGGTGCAAAAATATTTTACCAATAGGGATTCTGATAAAAATAGTTCGGTATCTGCTGTTGAAGATCATGTTCAGGATGTAAATGGCAAGCAGAGTCCCCAGTAAGCCTCAAGATTGTAAACTACACCGAACCCCAGGGGAAGGGTGATGGGCAATGTAATCTGTCAGATTCTGGGGTCTAGTGAGCCACAGAGGCATGGGGCCGAGAACTGGAATGGGCCCCATTCGCTTGGCACGAAGCCTGGGGGAAGCCACATCCAGGAGGCAAAAATGGGAATTGCGCTGGTACAGCAAAGTGTTCAAGCCCCTGATGGAACAGCCTGACACAGACCAGGGCCACGCAGTGTGGTGAGCAGTAGGATTGGGGATGTCAGGATAGAGCAGGTTCTGGGCATGGGCTTCTGTCCAGGGCAGAAGAAGTAGCAGGAACAAGGCGGGCTGCGTGCTCAGTGGGCTGAGCGCTTGGCAGGATCAAGACCGGACAGGGATTCGGGGGTCATAACTGGCATAGACAAGATGGGTGAGTAGAGGCCGTGCTGTACAATGATTAGAAACATGGGTTTTAGAGCCGAGCAATCCAGGCTTAAAGTCCAGCTCTGCCACGCTCTGGCTGCCTGAACTTGTGAGAGTTCCTCGGCTCATTGAACTTCGTTTTCCTTATATGTCGAAGGGATAGTGATGCCTACTTCATAAGGTTGTTATGAGGATTTAGTGATATCTACTGTTACGTGTTTGGCACTGTACAATACACGAAACTGCTCTTATTGTTTTAGATTTATTGTTACTTATTCTGGTGAGTTTGGGGAATCAGGCAGCTGCCTGGAAATCATAACTGAGGCAAAGACCAGAGGCAGGCCCACCACATGGGTAACTGGAAGCCATTCCCTTCAATTCCATTGGCCTCTGGCCGGGGGGAAGGAGGACTGTGGGTATGAGGACCAGTCCAGCTCTCTATCACCTGAGTAAGTGTGAGTTAAGGACGTTGTCCACTAATGGCAGTGAAACGGGGCCCACCTGCCGTTGCAGGGCCTTTGTACCAGACGTTCCCTCTGTCCAGTCTGCCCTTTCCTGGGTCTCTACCTGGATGGTTTCTTCCTGTCGTTTGTACATTATAACTAATCATCTTCCCAAAAAGGCCTCTCTGGCCATTCAATCTAATGCCACCATTAATAGAGCACTCCACCCAATTACAGCGGAACATTCATTCCTTTCAGGTGCACGTAGATCATTCACCAAGGTAGGCCATATGCCAACCATAAATCGTGTCTCAATAAATTAACATGATTAAATTCACACAGAGTATATCCTTTGACCACAACAAAATTAAATTAGAAATCACTAACAAAAATAAATCTGGAAAATATCCAAGTATTTGGAATTAAGTGACACTTTTCTAAACAACCCATGGGTCAAAGAACAAATCATAAGGGAAATTAGAAAATATTCTAACTGAATTATAATGAAAATACAACATATCGAAATGTGTGGGGTCACGTAAAGCATTATTGCTTAGGAAGCAACTTAAAGCATTAAATGCCTACATTAGATAGAAGAAAGGCAATCTTTTCAAAATGTATATGTATATTGAAACATCACTTTGTATACTGTTTATATATCTATAAAATTTTATTTATCAATCATACCTCAATAAAGCTGAAAGGACAAAGTTCTAAAAAGAACAATCTATGAGTTCATTTTAAGAAGTTAGGAAAACACAAGTAAAATTGACCAAAAAATGGAAATAAAAAAGAGAAAATTGACAAAATAGAAAGTGGATAAGCAATAAATAAAATTAATAAGACCCAAAGCTGGTTCTTTGAAAGACTCAACAAAACTGATAAACCTATAGCTAGACCAACCAAGCAAAACACTAATGGTCAATATGAAGAATGAAAAAAAACACCACTATAGATTCAACAGCCATTAAAGGGATACTAATGGAATAGTATTATTAATTTTTGTCACTAAATTTGACAACTTAGGTAATATACACAAAGGCCCTGCTATCTAACACCTTTTTTCAGATGTTTAACCAGTGGTAGCTTTTAAGGCTTCCCCTCTCTTCCCTTTGTGCTTTACCCCTGGACAAGCTCATGGAAAACCCAGGTGCTCCCTCCTTTGTCACTGGTGGGGGATCCAAACCGTGCAAACCCCTCTCTCCCCTGCGCAGGAACCCTCACTCTGGTCCCACCATTGGCTACCATGAAACCCCATGCCAGTCTCCTCTTTCTGCTCTTAAACAGCCGGAACCAGGCTGTGTTTTCAGTAAATCAGGTTCAGGCCATTGATCTGCACACTTTCAATAAACAATGTAGACAAGCTGATACAGGGTGCCTCTAAGGAAGTTTTGAGCTGTGAATAACACATTATAAATCTCTAACTAACATGTCTCATTCCTATCTTGGCCAAAGGGTCAGCTCCATGGCTCTATGTGTTCTCAGAAACAAGCACAAAGCTGTCATAGACTAGCTGAAAGTTAAATTTATGCAAAGTGCACCTATCAAAATCCTGTAACTCGCCCTGGCTGGTGTGGCTCAGTGCTGGCCTGTGAACCAAAGGGTCACTGATTCCATTCCCGGTCAGGGCATATGCCTGAGTAGCAGGCCAGGTCCTAAACTAGGGGACATGTGAGAGGCAACCATGCATTGATGCTTCTTTCGCTCTCTTTCTCCCTCCCTTCCCCTCTGTCTAAAAATGAATAAATAAAATCTTAAGAAAAAAAATCCTGTAATTCACAACATACCTAATGATGAACATCAACCTTTTCCCCCCAGTATCAAGAAGAAACTAAGGATTTCTACTTTTACAACTGATTCATTATTTTCCTGGAGATTCTATGCAGTGCAATAGCCAAGATAAAGAAATAAAAGCCATACGAATTGGAGTTAAGAAGTAAAACTTTCTTTATTTGAGAATTACATGGTTGTGTATGTAGGACAACCTAAACAGAAATACACCATTTATTTTTTTTACAATAGTATCAAAAAGATAAAATACTTTGGTATGAATTTAACAAAGGCATTCAAACCCTCTACACAGAAAATTATAATACTGAAGAATACTTACTTAAAGGGGAACTATATCATGTTCATGGATTAGAAGTTTCAATGTTGTTAAGATGTCACTTTCCCCAAAACTAATCAGTAGAGTCAATGCAAATCAAATCAAAATTCTAGCAGGCATTTAAAGTAGAAATTAAAAAGTTGATTCTAAAATTTATATAAAAAACAAAATGACTTTGAATAGCCAAAACTGTTTTGAAAAAGTCCCAATTTGGAGATTTTATTTATTTATTTTTAAAGATTTTATTTACTTATTTTCAGAGAGGGGGAAGGGAGGGAGAAAGAGAGGGAGGGAAACATTGATGTGTGGTTGTCTCTCATGTGGCTGTCTCTCACTGGGGACCTGACCCTGAACCCAGGCATGAGCCTTGACTGGGAATCAAACAGACGAACCTTTGGTTCACAGGCCGGCACTCAATCCACTGAGCCACACCAGCCAGGCCACAGTTTGGAGATTTTGTACTACCTGACTATAAGACTTACTGTACAGTTACAGTACGCTGTGGCAGAAAGACAGTTATATCTATTGAAACAGAGTAAGTGCCTCAGTATAGATCCATATACATATGGTCATTGGATTTTCAATAAATGTACTAATGTAATTCAATGAAAAAAAGATAATCTTTTCAACTGATGATGCTGGTATCCATTTGGAAAAAAACAAACCTTTAATCCTTTGTCACACTACATGCAAAAATTAAATCAAAATAGTACACAGACCTAAAAATGGAAAGCTAAAAATGTAAAACTTTTGGAAGGGAACACAGGAGAAAAATCTTTGTGACTTTGGGGTAGACGATGAATTCTTAGGACACAAAAATTACACACCATTAAAAAATTGAGGTATTGGCCTTATTCAAAACTAAAAGCTCTGGTCTTAAGAAAATGAAAAGGCAAGACACAATTGTAATAAAATATTCACAAATTTATGCATTTTATACTATAAATTATGTATAGAAATATATTTTATATATTTATTATATTATATTGTATATAAAATATTTGTGTTTATATTCACAAATATAATTACTATTAAATATAAATCTATGTGTGAATATTTTGTGGTTATTTCTATCTATCTATCTATTAATTATCATAAAAGGCTTGTATTCAGGATATATTAAGAACTCAATAAGAAAACAAATGACTCCATAAAAACTGGGCAAAGGAGTTGAACAAGCATTTTTCAAAACAAGATACACAAAAAGCCAATAAGCACCTGAAAAATGCTCAAAATTATTAGTCATCAGAGCAATGCAAATTAAATCCCAGTGAAATACCATGACGTACTCACTAAAATGGCTGAGAGCGAAAGACTGGCAATATCGAGTGTTCACAAGGGTTTGAAACTCCTGGAGCTCATACACCGCTGGAGAGGGTGTAAAACGGCATAACGACTTTGGAAAGCAGTTGGCAGCTTCTTACGGAGTTAAACCCGCACTTAACATGTGACCCAGTGATTCCAGTCCTGGGCGTTTACCCAAAAGAACTAAAAATATATATACATGAAAATATTTTTATGTAAATGTTCAGAACAGCTTTGTTCATAAGAGATCCAAACTGGAAACATCTAAAATGTCCATTAACAGATGATTGAATAAATAAGATGTGAAGGATTCATACAATGTGTGAATAATTTTTATTTAAAATAAAAATAAAAGTAATGAAGCTTCTGATACACAGAACATGGATAAATCTCAGAAACATTAATTCGAGTGAAAGATGCCAGGCACATAGTAGTACATACTGTGTGATTCTATTTGTATGAAACTCTACACAGAAAGCCAATTGAAGGTGATAGAGAGCAGGTAGGATATGGTGGGGAGGGACTGACTGCAAAGTAGCACAAGGAAAATTTTGAAATGATGGACAATTTCTGTATCTTGATTGGGGTAATCAATCCCCAGATGTATGCATTTGTCAAAACTTATAGGTCAATATCTAAAAGCAATGCATAAAGCTGTTTTTTGAAAAATAATTTAAATAAAAGGCATTTATTTTTCACAGCTCTAGAGACTTGGAAGGTCCAAGATCAAGGTGCCTCCATGGTTGGTGTCCGATGAGACTGCTCTCCTTGGGTTGCAGATGGCTGGCTTCTCCCTGCACCCTGACCTGGCCTTTCCTTGGTCCATGAGGGAAGTGAAGGGATGGGGGGATAAGGGGAGAGAAGGGGAGAGAAAAATTGGTTTTTTAAAAATATTAACTCCACATTTAAAAAGAAGAGGAAATTAATTAATTTTGTGGGGGTGATTTTAGGGTTCAGATCAGCAATGGTTTTGATTCTGCAGTTGAATTCCTTAGAGCAGGATTTGGGGATGTCCAACCTTTTGGCATCTCTGCACCACACTGGAAGAAGAAGTTTTCTTGGGCCACACATAAAATGCATTATGATACATAATCACAAAAAAATCTCATAATGTTTTAAGTAAATTTATGATTTTGTGTTGGGCCACATTCACAGCCATCCCGGGCCGCGTGTGGCCCACGGGCTGAGGACTGGGCAGCCCTGCAAGCATTTCTCATTGGGGAGCATGTCAAGAGCGCCAGGATGGCTGACGCCCCTGTCTTCAGCTGCACTTCTTTTTGTCAGTAGCTGGCTGCTTTTACTCCTTGTTTTAAGTCATACTTAAATATCCGTAGAACTGCTTTTCTTAGCTTCCATTTAAAAATATGTTTTGTTTGAATAAAATTAGCTAATAATCATAATAGTTAACATCTATTGAGCTCTGCTTACCTTGGGTCAGGTACAGTGCTAAGCGCTTCGTTTGCACTATTCCATTTAATCTTGGCCACAGTTCTTTCAGGTAGAATTATTAGTACCCATTATTACTCATAATGAGAGAACAGGTGGCATTTAATTCATTATTTAGAGTCCTCTCAGGCCCCGTTTCCACATTCGGGGCTTACGCAGTGCTCTTCCACATTTATGTCTCCCAGGAAGCATTTTTGTTGTATTTATACAGGTCTCTCAGGTGGAATGTGAGGCTTACTTCTAAGTACATTCTGTGTTTTGTTGCTATTGTTCGTTGCTCCCGTCCTGCTGAGGCTGCATCACAGGATTCCTGTGGTAATGGGTACCCCTAGCACATTAAAATCTGTTTTAACTCCCCCAAAGTGCAGGCAAACACCAAGGTCAGAACCCTCCCCGGCATGACTCAGGCCTTTTCACACAACTGGGGCACCCTTTCCTTTCCTGCTGACATGCGCGTGAACACAAATTATATTTCTTTCCCACAATTTCATTGTACAGGAAAGTGGGTTTCCAGTCCACTGTGAACAGAGAACTGGAAAGGCGGGGAGGAAGGAGGGAGGGGAATGGTATTTTACAACCAATCTAAAAACGGTTAAGGACCCCTCCTGATTAACTGAGGAAGGAAAAGCAGAGTGGGTCCACGGAGCCACGCCACAGGGAAAGGAACGCTACATTCTGTTCATGCACTGGGCTAATTCCTTGCTCGCAGTCAAGGTACAAGCATTTATATTTGGCTGGAAGAGTCAGTCACAGTTTTTGAGTCCCCGTTCTGGCCCCTCGTGGGGCCACAGCATAAGTAAGTGCATGTACTGTTCTCGCTGTCCCTCTAAAGGAATGGAATCATTAGGGACCCTTTGTTTTCTCTCTCAAGAGAGAGAATACATCTTAATGAATAGACTGGAGCATAAACAGCTCTGTGAACACTTCCCAAGCAGATGACTCATGATAAAATATAGAGTATCTTTTATAGCAGAAATCCTTCTATCATCAGAACCGGGACCTGAGAATGGGCAGGACGTTAATCACACGCCTTTCACCGAGGCCAGGAATACCTGCAGCGTAGCTCCTCCACATCACTCCAAAGCTCCGAAAGAACCAAAGCACAGATTCCCCACACCTCTTGGCAAGCATCACACACTGGCTTCTGGAGACCCTGTTAGACTCTGGGCTCTGTCGTTAACTAAGACCGTAGTCATTGACAAGCTGGTTAATTTGGAGTCTCTATTTCTTCAGCTGCAAAGCTATAAGGGACTTGTTAATATAAGAAGTGATAACAACAACAACAAAAGAGTCAGCCTAAGTGCCTGACAGGGAATTTGAAGGCTTATATCCCCTTTAAGATACACTGATTTCATTGATTTATTTATTCATTTCAAGTATAGCTGACATACAATATGATGTCAGCTTCAGGCGTACAACGCAGTGGTTCAACATTAGTACACCTTACCAAGTGATCCTCACAGCAAGTCTGGTAATCATCTGTCATCGCACATAGTCACTACAATATTATTGGCTGTATTCCCTATGCTGTACCTTATGTCTCCTCGACTTATTTATTTTACAGCTGGAAGTATGTACCTCTTATCTCCTTCACCTTTTTCCACCTATCCCCCATCCCCCTCTCCTCTGACAACAGTTTGTTCTCTGTATCTATGAGTCTGTTTCTGTTTTTTGTTTGTTTTGGTTTTTAGATTCTACTTACGAATAAAATCATACAGTGTTTGCCTTTTTCTGTCTGACTTATTTTACTAAGCATAATACCCTCTAGGTCTGTCCATATTATAGAAAATGGCAAGATTTCATCCTCTTTTATGGTTGAGGAATATTCCATTGAATATACGCACCACATTTTCTTTATTCATTTGTCTATTGAAGGACACTTAGGTTGCTCTCATGTCTTGGCTATTGTAAATAATGAACATATGAGCATACATACATAATGAGCATGTAACTTTTTGAATTAGTGTTTTAATTTTCTTTGGTAAATACTCAGAAGTGGAACTGCTTGGTCATATGATAGTTCTATTTTTAATTTTTTGAGGACAGTTTATACTGTTTTCCATAGTGGCTGCATCTACTTACATTCCCACCAACGGTGCACTAGGGGTCCCTTTTCTCTACATTCTTGCCAACACTTGTTATTTGTTGTCTTCTTCATAACAGACATTCTAACAGGTGTGAGGTATTATCTCCATGTAGTTTTCATTGGCGCTTCCCTGATGATTAGTGGCGAGGAGCATCTTTTCATGGGTCTGTGGGCCATCCATATATCTTCTTTGTCTATTCAGGTCCTCTGTTCATTTTCTAAATCACATTATTTGCTTTTTTGGATATTGAGTTGTATGAGTTCCTTATATATTTTAAATATTAACCCTTTATTGGCTATATCATTTGCAGTTAGGAGATGCTGACATTTTATATCTGTACCGTCTAATACAGTAGCCACCAGCTATATGAAGCTATTTAAGTTAATTAAAATCAAATAAAATTTAGATTTTACAGTTCCACTAGCCACATTTTAAGTACTCTACAGCCATAGGGGGCTAGCTGCTACCATATTGGACAGATATAGAACATTTCTACCATCAAAGAAGGTTTTATCGAGCAGTATTACTCTAGAGCAGAGGTTGGCAGGCTTTTTCTGCAAAGAACCAAATAGTGATGTTTTTGGTTTTGTGGGCCATAGGTCTCCGTTTCAAATATTTAATACTGCCAGAGACTGAAAACAGCCACAGCCAATATTTAAACAAATGCACATGCCTATTTTCCAATAAAATTTTACTTCTAAAAACTGGCAGCAGGCCAACCCTTGCTTTAAAGACTTTGTGAACTTTTGACTCATCTTTTGGCGCTCTCTAGTTCAGCCTTCTCACACTGCAAACTGTCTCACAGAATCTTCATTTTTGGAATACTCAAGCTAGAGAGATAAGCCACACCTCTAAGGAGAACCAGCTTGACTAAAATTCAGTCAAACTCATGTATAACCCTAGGATTATACTGTCGTCTGGTGGACTACGGGAAGTAGTCTTCGCAGAACTCGACTCTCAGTTCTAATCAACGTGCTATGGCTGTTGATTGTTGAGTAATCAGTTCTCCCCTGAGAGACATTGGGGCCAATGTTGCTAGGTATCCATTTAATATTATTTTTCCTCCTTTTCCTGTTGTTTGTACCTAGTTTTGTACAGGGCAGCTATGTACACTAAGGGAGTGGACAATGTGCTTTGGAGAAGACACTACATTTCCCAGGCTTTCCTGTAGCTAGGGATGGCCATGTGACACAGTTCTGGCCAATGCAGTATAAACGGAAGTAATTAATTGCTGTTTCTGGGACATTCTTTAAAAAGAGGAAGACTTGGACTCCAATTTTGATTCTCCTTTGCTTTTTGCCCATCTTCTCTTTCCTGCCTAGAACTTGTCACAATGCTGGAGGTGGACACATCAACTTGTGCCCGTAAGGGGACAGTCAAACCCTAAAGAGGGCTGAGTGGAAAGACAAGGAGCCTGGGTCCCTGGTGGTGTTAAGGAGCCACCATGCCAACTCCGAACTTCATAAATCTGGATTTTCTAAAATAAAAGAACAATGAAGTATCTATTTGAATAAACCATTGTGTGTTGGGTTTTCTGTGCTATGCAGCCAAATGCATTTCTAATTGACAGAGAATCCTTACACAGGATAACAAGAAACCACTTCCCTCTAACCTCAGGATGAACAACATAGAGACAGACCTGAGCTTGAATCCCAGATCGAGCACCTAGACATGTTATTCATTTCTCAACCTCAGTTTTCTCATCTAAACATTATCAATACAAGAAAGAAAAAAAAAGTCAGCGTAAGTGCCTGTTTTTATCCACTTTAAGATGCACTGACATATTACAAGATTTTTGTGAAAATCAAAATAAAATAATGTAGGCTTTAGGCACATAAGAATTGCTCAAGAACAATATCTGTCTTGAACAAAGACACAAAAATTCTTTTAAAATATTACCAAAATAAATCTAGCAATACACAAAGAGGAGCATCAGCGTCAAGTGCAGTTTACCTCTGGAATGCAAAGTTGGTTTAATGTACAAAAATCAGACAATATAATCCATCACATTAAACAGACTAAAATGAGAAAAATGGTATGATCATCTCAACAGATCTGATGCTTAAAAGGCATTAGATAATATTCAATACTGATCTGTTAAAACAACAACAACACTTCATAGCGAACTAAGAAAAGAAGAAAATATTCTCATCTAATAAAGACCATTAACAGAAAGAAACTACAGCTAACATCTTACTAAATGGAGAAAGACTGAATGCAAAGCATACAGACCAGAATGAAAGAAATGAAACTCTCTTTACTTACATATGACATGATTATCTGTGTAAAGAAATTCTAAGACGTCTACAAGAAATCTAGAACTAAAAAATGAATTTTACAAGGTTGCAGGATACAAGGCCAGTACACAAAAATCATTGAATTTTTATGCACACTCAATGAATAATTAGTAACTTAAATTTAATAATACTATGACATCAAAATCATGAAATATTTGGGGATAAATTTAGCAAAATGTGTGCCATACTTTTGCAATGAAAAATGTAAAACATTGCTTACAGAAATTAAAGGAGGAATAAATAATGGAAATATACACTGCATTTATGGATGGAAAGATGCAATGTTATTAAGATGTTAATTCTCCTCAAACTGGTCTATAGATTCAATGCATTTCCAATTAAAATCTCAAAAGGAGTTTCGTAGACATTGGCAAGCTGATTCTGAAGTTTATAGGGAAATACAAAGGACCTAGAATAGCCAAAACAATTTTAAATTAAAAAAAATGATTTTGATTAAAAAGAACAAATTTGTAGTTCCTTATTTACACTACATGATTTTATGACTTAACATAAAACTACACCAATCAGGACAATGCAAACAGAGATATAAAGAAAGACGTGTACTTCTGACCGTGTGCACCAAGCAGCCAACAGAAAGGAAAACTCTGAGGCAGAGAATTCCTTACAGCTCAGAAGGGACAGGGAGCTGTAGGACACACGCCCAGATTTAAATCTGCGGATCTGAAGCGCTTGATAGGATTACAAGGCGTTTTGTTTTTTTTCATATCTGCTTAATGAAAGTTTATTTTCACAGTGCTAGAGAGGTAACTCCCAAAATATAAAATTCCTTACGTTTCTCTCAAAGAATTAAAAAGAGTTTTAATATTAAATATCAAACTATGCTTACATATTCTGTAAGGTATTTTCAAAATTTGAATTATTTAAAATTATGACAATGATAAAATGCCAACAATCAAAGTCCCGAACTAAAAACAGTCAAAATAAGAATTGACATTGGGATCCTGTTGTATTTGATAGTGGTACAAGTTGATTACCTACTGTAGTTAATGTTAGTGCCATAAACAAATAATACATTTACATTCTGAAAGCATATTTGTCTTGCACGTTTTGATAGTGAGGTATAAAACCATGTTTTGCCAACAGTTTTTAATTACTCAGACAAATGATTTCTTCCCAAATAGCAGCTGCAGTAAAAAACCAATAATATTAACCACCCTGTTGTCATGTTCTATGGCTTTCTAATTAATATAGTACATAGACTTTTATAAGCTACATATCCATACACATTTGTAAGCAACTAATACATTCTGAAATGTTAGGAATATAATAAAACTCTATTCTAAATAGTTTCATTTCCACTTTCCCTTTCCCTTAAATTTTTCTTTTTATATTCATGCTTCCCACTAATTTTTTCACTTAACTCCATTAAATCCTAGATTTAAATGTGGCCAAAGATAAAACAGTATGGAGATGGGTGTCAACAAAAGAGCTGAGTTTTATCAGAGTCTAAGCCACCTAAAGCCATTCTTTAAAAGACAATTTATTCACCCAAGGCAAACATAGAAAAATTGGAATCAAATCTTAGGTTCTACACAGTTGACCTGTCAAATACATGGGAACCTCCAAGGCTGGAGTTTGAAAAGTCTAAATGCACAGTGTATTAGTCTGTGCTCTCCAGAAAAACAGAACCAATGGGACATATTGTTGGCAAGCTAGAGACCCAGGAAAGCTGATGATACAGTTCCAGTGAGTCTAAGTGCTTGAGAGCCAGGAGAGCTGATGGTGTACATTCCACCCTGAGTCTGAAGGCAGAAGACAGCTCAAAGACAGTGAGTTCTGTCTTTACCGCTGGGGTTCTATTTAACCCTTCAAAGGATAGGATTGAAGGAGGCCCACTCATATTGAGGAAGGCAATCTTCTTTACTCAGCCTGCTGATTCCAACGCTAATCTCATCTGAAACAACCGCACAGACACACCCAAAATAATGTTAACTAGACATCTGGGCACCCTGGGCCCAGTCAATTTGACTCATAAAGTTTAACCATCACAGAAATTAAAGGAGGCCTAAATAAATAGAGTTAGATACCATACTGATGGATGGTTCTACTGTATCTGGCTCCACCTTGGAAATTTCTAATTCTATGGGTCTGGAGTGGGACCAAGGAACTATATTTTAAATATATTCCCTAAGTGATTCTGATGTGTAGGTGTCTAACTCTGGTTCTTTACCAGGATGCCTAAGCATGAGATGAGATAGTGCTGTGGGAAGGGTTCCTGCACAGGTGAGGGCATGGTACTGAACATCTGGGGGCTAGCGAGCTCACACTGACTAGGCCGGTCCCTTGTTGGAGAGGAAGGAGGAGGAAATGAGAATGCTGGGAAGGAGTGTCAGGTGTGTACTAATCATTTTTTAAATTTTATGTATTTTATGATGCTTCAACATCATGGGGCTTTGCTAATACTAGAGAGACTTCCCCTTCCAGGGGTGGCTAACTCCTAGAGATAGCAAACAACTTGCCTGTGAACATGTGCTTTCTGTGTAAACCAACCAATCCAAAGTCCATATCCCAACCACCTCCTTTATCTGACTCTCACACAGCAAACCTGCATTCCGCGTGCCCTAAATCACTCCACGGCCAGGGACTGGACAACGAAAGACCACCCTATAGCCCGGAGCCTGATGAAATGATTTAAACTAGCCAATCCTAAACTGCTTACCTTGCCTGACCATTCCTTTCTGCAAAAACCACAGTAAAGCCTTTTACCCATGCTTTCCCCTCATTCCTTCTGCCTCCTGACCAACACTGGTGCTTCGCTGTGTGGCCCCGTGCGGCGCGCCGTGCCTCGCATTTCTAGAGATCTGTGAGTAAAAACTTCTGTCTTCCTAACAATCATTTCCATGTCTGCGTGTCCTACCGCACCTGGTTAAAACAAATCCCAAATGCATTTTAAAACAGGTGTCTATAGAAGAACAGGGAAGGGACTGAGTGTTTCATTGCTAACACTTTGTTTTGATTTTTGTGTTTGCAAGCTCTGCGGATGAGAGACTCTTACCAACAAAGACAGCCAGGCGAGGGCTAGCTCCAGGAGCAGTTATCTCCGTGGGCCGCGGGCATAAGTGCGGCTCCCGTTGGAGCCTGCTGCACCGTTCCCAGCCAGACCCTTTGTTATCTTTGTTGATGTTATAATGCAAGTGCTAAATTTGAGAAAATGCCAGAGAGAAGCTGCATACAATTCTATAAACAGCTGAAAGGCAAGAGACAAACTCTTTCTTAACAAGAGCTAAAGATAGCAGAAGGACACACTTTGATTTTTACCTGGAGCAAATCTCATTAGGTGACCAATTTAGGAGAAATATAAGGTGATCTCAGGCTTTTGTGACAATGAGTGCATAGGCTTGGTGCCGTTGTCTCAGAAGTAATCTTTTGCCAGTGCCTCAAAGAAGAATACTAAAGGTTTCTTGTTCAACGCAGGGAAAAAGCATCTTATTCTATTCTGGATGATAGATTATTTAAGATGACTAAGATTATTATTTGTCCTCTCTTCTTCTGTCTACTCCATTTTTCAAATCATTTTGAGCTGATATTAAGAGAATACAATTTTAATCTACATTTTTGTCTTTAAAATCTAATTTTAATAACTAATTTTTAATTGCATTTTTTCTGTCTGATTCAAGGGGGAGACCTTGTATTAACTGTAATTTATTTATAAAAAATTGCGTGTTTATTCTTACATGTTTAAACTTCAGTCACCTTCAAAGTACTCTCCATTTGACACAATAAACCTATCGAGATGTTTTTTCCACTGCTCAAAACAGTTTTTGAATTCATTGATTTTGATGCCTTTTAGTGCTTCTGCTGTTTTTTGTTTCACCTCAGCCACACCAACAAAATGTTTCCCTTGGAAAACTTTTTTCATCTGGGAAAACAAAACAAAACAAACAAAAAGCAGCTTGGGGCGAGATCAGGTGAATAGGGAGGGTGGGGCATAGGGGTCATGCCGTTTTTGGTCAAACACTGCTGAACACAGCATGGTGCTGGCAGGTGTGCTATCGTGAAATGGGTAAATGTGTTGAAACAGCCTTCCAAAAAATTCACTGAAGCTGAATGCAGCCTC
The DNA here is from genome assembly GCA_004026545.1 of Mormoops blainvillei. NCBI lineage: Eukaryota > Metazoa > Chordata > Mammalia > Chiroptera > Mormoopidae > Mormoops > Mormoops blainvillei. The sequence goes on from PVJD01002314.1 coordinate 87,679, forward strand.
TCACAACAATGCCAGCTGGTGCACTGACACAGATGGGTTCCTAGATCACTTGCTTACCAGGGGAAGCCTGTACTACAAGGGGTCTGCCCTCCAGAAGATAATTCTGTGTTTTTGTTTTTGTTTTGCGTCCCCCCTCATATGTTTGGTATGCTCCTATAGGACATCTCTACTAGAATAAGAAATATTTTCTTGGAGATAAAGGGCTCAAAACCTTACAGTGCTTGGAAGTAAGTAGTGCGTGGATTGGGGATAGTTCACAGAGTTTAAAAGGTAGGCGTAAATGGTGAGCTGAAAGTCATCCTAAGCTTAAAAATGAGTTATCATTTATAAGAAAGCCTAAAATTCTAAAAGTTCTTATAAATGTTCTAAGAGATTACCAAACTTTTACTTGTAATTAATATACAGAAGCTACCTTACATGTGTTTTCCTTCCCAAAAATATACAGCAAAACATTCTCTGAAATGTTATCTTCGAGAAATTTTATCTGTTCCATCAATTCTTTTCTTTGCATCTTTGCTAAAAATTTACAGTGATAACTTTGGTGTTTGCCTCCTCTTTTTTTTACTGCAGAATTTCTCAGTATTTGTAGTGCTGGCTCTAGCCCTTCACAAATTGTACTCAATTTAATGGATTTAATGAGAATAGGATGAGGGATTTTTCAGGTGGAGGGTGCCGAGTGAACTCTCGATTCTCTTTAGAGTTTGATGCTTGTATATCAAACCTCTCATGTTATCCTCTGAACCCCTCTCTGTTTAATTTCTGTAATTTTGGGTCTTCCCTCCTCTGACCTTTAAGAAGGCCTGCTGTCTCTCACTGCCTCCCTCCTGGACTCTGTGCTCTAGCCCTGGCCCTGACCGCCCTGCAAGCCCAGGTCTGCATTCTAGTTCGTTCCTACAAGTTTCCATTTTAATGTCCCTGGGGAGTGACAGCGTTTCTGTGATTGTAAATCTGTAATGAGTGGGAAGCTACGTTTGACCTATCCTTTACAACTGAGACCCTGGAGTGGAAGAAGTAGGGCTGGGGTCCTTCCCCAGGAAAGGTCTGTCCAGTCACCAAGCTCAAAACTGTCCTAGAATTAAGGTAACACCAGAAACTCCCTTCAGACAGGAAACCAGGAACTCGGTGGGGAGCCTGAGGGGGTTTGGGATTCCAAATAGGAGGAGAGATTATTCCACCCTTCCTCACAATTGGGGAGGGCTAATGAGGAGCGCTCAGGATCCAGGGAGAGGGTGGTCCCACACCTAGAAAGCTGGGTCAGGGGGCAATCCAAGAACCAGAGCTGTGGGCCTCAGAAGGTTGCAGTGAGCATACTTCAGACCACAGACACAAGCACAGGATGGGAGAGAATGTTGGATCCCATCACGCTTAATGTGTTCCATGGAATACCCATGGCCTGTGAGAAACAGTTGTCCCAAGAAAAACAATTCCATTTTGGGGGAAATGGGCAAATGAAGTTCAGCAGGTTTCTTGATTGCAGAAATTCTCAGAGCCTTTCACAAGTTAATGTGCATTGTAAGGGAGACACAGAGTGTACGTGTTTCTTCTGCATGTAACAATTCATTCTCTCTCTCCCCCACACACACATAGATGTGGAAGACCAGAACATTATGGAATGATTTTTCCAGTAACTAGTTATTAAGTGAAACACTACCTGCCTCCACTACTACCAAATACAAACATGGTGGAGGAATACCAGAATTCAGAACTGGGGAGTGCCTGGAAAGTGGTGAAGAAGATAAGATAAAATCCCCATGCAGGCCAATCGAATGGCCCAAAGGTGGGAGCAAAGGCTGTCTTGAAACAAGGGTGCATATGTGGTCAGCACTCCTGGGCACGTTCCTGCAGACTCAACCGCACACACCCAGCCAGGGTGGCTAATGAGCAGAAGTGCCTCATGGCCCAGGCTGGTAATATAATGGATTCTGGAAGGAATTAAGGGTCCCTCCGAGAAAGAGTGAAGAAGTCTGCCACATTTTGTTTTCATCTTCCAGCCCCTCAAGTCTCTATATTCTTTTGAGTGAGTCAAGTAACCTGTTAGGGGCTCTATCTCAGGAAGGTAGGCAGTGCCTGGAGGCGAGGCACTCTGACCTGAAAGAGAGAAAACGTGGTGTGGTCCTGGTAGCTCTCCTTTCTGGCCAGGTGATCTTCAGCGAGCCTCTGTGTCCTCAGCTCTGTTGGCAGGGTCCTTCCTTGCAAGGGAGTGGGGCGTATTGTGAAATATTATCAAGCACGCACATCCGTAAGTGGACTTCATTAACGAAAAAGTGCTGTTGGAGGGTTGGACTGCTACAAGGAAGGGCAGAGCAGGGTGGGACAACAAATGTGTTTTCATGAGACCTTGGCTCACCCTTTTGGGTTGCTCACAAGAGTAGTCAGTCACCCAGGGATGGCATAGGCAAGTAGAGTTCAGGGGATGCTTGGAGATGTTCTGTCCTTGGTGCCTATCACTTGTGTATTTCTCTTCTTCCTCAGGCACAGTCCCTGCTGACCCTCCAACTCAACAGTCATAGGATTCAGCTCCCACATGCTCAAGACGAGGGTCGCTGGAGTTGGAAGTGACTTAGCTAAGGGTTCGGCAGCTTCAGAGCATCCTGCTAAAACAGATTGTTGGGCTCAGCCCCGAATTTCTGACTCAGGCAAAATTTGCATTTCTAACAAATTCCCAGGCCATAGAGATTCTGTTGGTCCTAGACTACGCTTTCCACTGCCTTGGGTTGACCAGGTTGGAGAGTCTAGGGAGCCCTCACATGAGGATTTGAAATCCAAGCTGTGTGCTGGTCTTGGGCCCCCTTCTATAACCCCGTCCCTGAAAACCCCAGACTCTGTGTACCTGCCAGAGCTAATGGATCAGTGTGGTCTGGCTGTCCACTGGGCCTTATGTGAGAATGACCGAGGGTCTTGCTTGTTCGGCCCATGGTCACCCAGCTCACCTGCATGCTGTGTAGTATGTTGGCACCACGTGTAATCTTTCTCAAAGGAGAAAGCGTATGTGTGCATCTATTTTCAATTTGGCGTGTCAGTCAAGGTGTGACTCAGGGTGCTGCTTTTTGGCTTGGTCAATTTTCGAGTCTCGCTTTTGTGGGCTGAGGGTATTTTGCTGAGTGCCAGCTGTGGTCCTGTGACCGGAAAAAGCCCTTCAGCTGGCAGATGGGCTCCTATGCGGTGGGGGTGATGCAGCTGGGTGAGGTAGTAATTGCTTCCGGCCCCCACCCCCAGTCTGTCCTTGGCCCCTCAGCACTCGCGTTGCCGAGCGACCTGCCAGTGCTTGCTTTCTCACCATCCTGTCCTCGCTGCAGCGGGCCTGGCCGCCCCGCGCCCTCCGCGGCCACTGCGCAGCTGCTACTCTTCTCCAGGCCCGGTTTTCACATCATGGACCCATCCATGTGCAGAGTCAGCTCCTTATGTTGATTTGCATGTCACCGTCCCTCACCTCGTTTCTCTACTGCTCTGCTCATTAGGTTTGGACCATTTCCTTTCTGTGCCCAAAGGCCGGTGGTTCAGTATTTTCTCCAGATTTTATTATTACTGGCAGTGATGTCAAGCCCTGTGAAACTTGCTTGGTATGAAATAATAATTCTTATCTATCTTATTAAGGCATTCCTGGTCTAACTGCATGGGTGTGTTCCTTATCAAAAACTTAGTTAGCAACTTATGAAAAGTGTAGTTTTTTATAGACACTCTAATAGCTTTATTGAGAGCTAATTCACCTACTATACTGTGCCCCGAATTAAATTATACAATTCAATGGTTTTCAGTATATTCACAAACTGTATGACAATTACTACAGTCAGTCAATTTTAAATCATTTTTACCACCTCAGAAAGTAATTCCATACCCTTAGCTCTCACCTCCTTATCCCCACCTCTACCCACACCCCCAGCCCTAAGCAACCACCGGTCTACTTTCTGTATGGATTTCTGTATGGGTGTTCTGGGAGTGGAGAAATATAAGTGGTTTTTTGTGACAGGTTTGTTTCACCTAGCATAATGTTTTTAAGGTTCATTCATGTTGTAGCATGTCAGTACTTTATTCCTTTTATGACTGAATAATACTCCATTGTATGAATATACCTCATTTTTTAATTCAGTCATCATTTGATGGACATTTAGTTTGTTTCCACTTCCTAAGTTTTATAGTCTCTTAGGAAGCTGGAACTGAAGTGTGTTTTTGAGATTGAGAATCCCAACACTTTATTTTACAGACGAGGAGCCAAGGGCTCTGTGGGGACAAGACTTTATCCGAGTTCAACTCCATGGTTCCCTGACAGAGCTGGAAATGGACCCTAACCATCTGACCTCCAGGTTAGTGCACATCCCCTTTTTGTGGAAACAAATCTGTTAGAGAAACTTGAAAAATTATTCAGCGTTCCCCTGAGCAGTTCATGGTTTCTTAAATGTTTTGAGTTTTCCCACCTTTCAACAGTCATCAGAAATAGTTGACAAAGTTAGAATTTTTGTGTATTGTTTCTAAACGTTGTCGTCCTCCATATTGAACTAACAAACATCTGTTCAATAACTAATTGTCCTGTGATGAAGTGGAAGGGCAGAAGTACTTCTATTGTCATGTAATGCTTCTTCATTTATTTGCATTTACGTTATAAAGAGCCCTAAGATGGCGTTACGAAGACTAAGTACATCTTTAATAACGTCAGACAGGCCTCCTCTTACTGTGGCTTCCAGGTTTGTTTCTTCCGAGGGTACCTTGCACGGCCCCCACCCCCTGATCTGCTGTGGACCTCACTGCCATGTCCACTCACCCTCATGCCCACCCTCGCCCCCAGGATATCTTAAAAAAATAGCTCCTATTCTCCCGCGGAGGAAGAAATCCTGCTTTAACTCTAATAAAGTTTCTGAGAGGAGAAACTAATTAAAGATGAGAAGCAAGCTGTTTCTTCAGGAGAAATTGCATCGGGTAATTTTCCTTTTTCTTCTTGGGGAAAACCAGATCAGTGAGCCACTGAAGTGACCCAGTTCACACTGAGCAGCCTAATGACACACAGGAAGGCAGGGCCGGGTTATTGTGTATTAATGCGAAACCAGACGGTGTAGGACGAAGGGAACAGGATTCATTCACACAGCTACCCCAAGATGATGACTAAAAACAAATCCAAAGGTGTGAATAGTTATTTTTACATGAAGAAAGAAAATGAAAATTAAATCAGACTTTTAAAAACCATGGGGACATTTAGAAGTTCTGATTAGGTAGGTCTGAAGTGGCGCGGAGAATTTGCGTTTCTCAAAGCTCCCTGGTGATGCTGGGGCTGCCAGTTAGGGGCCAAACTTTGAGAACCACTGGTTTCAAGAATTTTCCAGCCCTTTCAGAATTTTTCTGACTTTTTTTTCCCTTTCTTTCCCAATAACAATACTCTAGGGAAAGCAAAGAATGTGTCTCTTTTGAACTGGCTCTATAAAATCATGCACACATATCCCCCAGTACTTACATTTCTGAAGGCCTTCATTGCATGCAAAAACAATTTCAAAAGAGCTATTAACCAAAATGTTTGCAGTAGGATCAGTATCAGTGGAATAATGTTGTAGCCTCTGCTGGAATTTGCACCTTTGGACGTAGAGGTTGTTTGGATAATACTAGTAAAATATACACAAACATCCCAGCCCTATCGCCATATGCAGTTCCTTCGTACATTTAGTCAGACCTTCCTTCACTGCCATGGAAGTTCCTGCAGAGCAGGGACTGCACGTGATGATCGATCTCTATTCAGATTTTTTCCTGCGTCTTCCTTTGAACTCAAAGCAAGTGGGGATTGAGGGAGGGGGTGGGTGTGTGGTTTAGCGGAGTTGGGGAGGAGATCATTCTTTTTTTTCTTCCCAGCGCACTGGGTGTTTCCCCAAACCCAAGTATATTGGGAAAGAACATACCTGTAGCCAGAATTAAAAGAAATTTTATTTCTGTTAAGACTCAGAAAAGTGAGCTTAGGGTCATGTGTTTATTCATTCAAAGAGGGCAGAGACACAAAGGAAACCTGCAGAAAAGATATTTTCCCTTCTGCCTTAGGGACGGTAACAGTGTGAGGTTACAGATGAGTCCCGGGCTCACAGAGGGGGGACCTTTGGTTCCCCTAGCTTCCGGATCTTAATTTTAAAAAATGTTTTAACTCTATTTTAGGAAAAAAAAGAAAACTTCATGACAGTAATACCACACCTTCCAACAGGAATATATTTTGGTCTGAATGAAAAGGTGGAAATGTGATGAACCTCCCCCGCCCTCCCACATATACCCCGTTGGTTGCATGGGGTGATCCCTGGCTGAGCCTGGGCAGTCACACTGTCCCTGATTTGAGACTTCACTGGGCTCACGTTTCTCAAAGGGCTTGTCAGTGCCTCCCAGGCAGGAGGCATTCACCTCTGAAGAGAACTGAGGGCGGGAGGCTTTGTTGGGAATGCAGCTGTCACATCCTATTAGCGCATGGGTGGGTCTCACCGCGTATAGGAGGTATGTCATTTACAGACAGGAATTGCATAATTAAGCTTGATAGAATTTTGACGCTTTCTTGGCAGTATAATTTGTTCATCAAGTTAAAAGCCTTTAGGAAAGCTGGTCACATGGAATTTGGCACTCCAGAGTTCAGACTGGTTATCTTTCACAAATCAAACTGGGACTCAGAAGCTGATTTGATTTAAAGTAACCCTAAAGTCTCCCCAAAAGACCCCTTTTGCCTTTGGCTTCTGGCCTCATATACCCAGATCCAAATGGGAAAAATGATGAAAATAAAGCCAGATTTTTTTCTCTCCCAAATTCTTTGAGAATGTGGACTATATCCCTTGACTTTAGTTCTTTCCTATTTATTTCCTCTAAACAATTATATTTTTTATTGTAAAGTATAATATATGGGCAAAAATACACCATACAGAAAGCATATAGCCCAGGTAATGATTGCAATGTGAACACCAGTGGATCCGCCATTGGTAGAGGCTTTTGAACTTTTTAATACAGCGGTCTCAAGCAACGTGCATCCTTTTGGGTCTGGTCTCTCATGCAACACTATGTTTTTGAGATTCATCCAGGTTGTTGTATGTAGCAACAGGTTTTCATTTTCAGTGTTGTACTACAGAATTCTGGTCTGTGACTCGGCCTCAATTTGTCCATTCTTCTGTTGATGGACATTATGGTTATTTCCATTCCTTCACTATTAAAAATAGGGCTGTTAGGAACATTCTTGCACATATGCATGTTGGAAGCATTTGATAGAATTATAATGCCTGGATCCCACCTTAGGAAATTCCAATTCTATGACAATGAAAATGGCTGAAGTGCAGAGTGTTTGTATGCCTAACTTTAGTAGATGATGCAAAAATGTAACAATCAATCACCTAATGGGTGGGATAGCTGTATTCAGGATCTACTCATGCTATTTTAGGTTCACTACCACCTGGTGATTGCTGGTAACAGATCTCAAGGTGTAATATGAACATTCTTGCTTAGTAAGAGTACTCAGCTCTGCCTGCTTCTAATTACAGGCTTTTAGAAATGTCTCCAGAAGAACTTGTTGGAATGGCTTTTCTTCTTCTTCTTCTTCTTTTTTATTTTTTTTACAATAAGCACACACAAAAGAAGATATAATTTGATGTTTCACCTAGGATTCAAAACATCTTTCTGTGGCTTTATAGAAGCTGGCCATAAGCAAATATACACTTTTCTATAGGCTATTTCCTAAAACTTCTGTTTTGAGTTGTAACAGATCTAGGGTAGAAAAAACACATTTTTGGCAACGTGGTATTCTCTAACACTTGTGGAACACTACACTGGGCTCATTTTAAACCTTTATGTGCATTTATCAGAACAAAGTTTTTGAAATAAAAAAACAGCAGAGCCTTGGACCTACCTGATTCCTGTGAAAGCTGTCACTCACGTGGGGAAGAAGACAACAGGGGGCTCTCAACTCCCGCCTTCTCTTTCCTAGCAGATCCAGATGTTGATTCAGGCATGGATGAGCTAGCCCATATAGTGGCTCTGTGCTGGAAGCTGAAAAGATTCATCCTGCCTCTACACACCCAGTCCCAACGGCATGGACAGTTCCAACAACTCTATGGCAACATCAAACAAAAATAGCTAACACCAATTCTGAGTTTTCAGGGAAGTTGTGCTTTTCGCCTCTGCATTATGTTGAACAATAAAGATTGAGCATTTGTGCTTTGGTACCATTGTATATTACCAACAATTTCTTGGTAATAACAGCACTTAGAACTTCCATGTGAGCTTTTGGCACCTGGCTGTGTGTGTTCCAGTCTTCCAGCTGGCATTTTAATTTGAGACTGTATACAAGCCAAGGTGGGAGAAAAAATCCAAAAGCAGCCTGGGGAGAAAGAGGAGGAGGAGGAGGATTTGTCAAGCTGTAGAAGGACAGTGTCTCGACCATGTGGTCCCAAAGCCTGGTAAGACCATGACGGGATCTTTTCCTGGGCTGGGAAGATGTTGAATAATCAGGTTGTTAAAAAACATCCTGGTGTATGTGAAGACCACACTGCTGTCACAGATAAATGAATTGAGTTCCCACATTCCCAAAAGAGAAGGTTAATAGAGCTTCCCAAAATAGGTTGTCAAACTAAAGGACTGCTTTGAAATATATAGCAAACTCCATTTGGGCTAGAGCATTTAGGAGCAAAATTGACCAACAGGGTGTATGAATGGCTTTGGGAGGTGGCCTCATGCAGGGTTTCAGAGAACAATGTCTTGGATAGAGCACCAATGTGACCACTTCTTAACTTGGGTGACCTTGGTAAATCATTTTTACTTTCTGCCTCAGTGTCTGAGTAACACCTTCTTTTGTAGGGTTGATTTAGGCATTAAATGATCAAGCTAGTGCCTAACACATAAGTTGGTTCTCAATAAATGTGAGTTATTCATGTCCTATGTGACAGCAAGGATGCTACATCCTTGGTGTAGGAGGTCTTGGTCATGATCTAAGGGATGCCTTTTCAGGATTATTCAGCCTGGGCCCCCCAGAGTTAAGTTCATGTTGATCAAGTGGGGCTTAGGTGACCTGCAAATACTGTACTGTTTTCTGCCACCTCATTGAGACATCACCAAACACTCACTCAGTGGCTTCTTGGATGATTATCCCTATGGCTGCCTGCCACCAGGGATGCAGCTGCCTGCCATCAGGGATGCGGCCAACACCCATCCCCACAAGTCTGATGAGATTTTTGGTCTGTTACCATTCAGAAAAGGGACCCCAACCACCTTCCCTATGCACCAGGGGGCTCTCTGCTCTGAACTCTTATGTCTTTATTTTCTATAGTTTTGAATCTTCCTCCTTGCTTTGCTATGACTTGTTACTCATTCATTTATTTAAAGGTATTAACTGGGTACCAACCATGTTCCTAACACAGTGATAGACACTGAGAATATCAGAGTGGGCTCTGCATTCCGGTGAGGGAGGAAAATAAAACCCCAGTTAACAGACAAAGAAATTTTAAGGATAGTAAATGATGAGAGGTATCATACTATGAAGGTGGATAGGCAGGGATTGATTTGAGGAGAGATTAGCAGGAGAGGAAAGGAAAGAGGAGGCTATCTAAGTGATTTCCACCAAGGAGAACATTCTAAAAATACATATTTCCATCCCACCCTCAGAGATTGGTTTGTAGGGCTGGGGTGGGGCCTGAGAATTTACGTATTTAAAAAGCTCTGGCCCAGGATTAGGATATGTAGGTTTAAGAAAACAAAGTGCCTGTCTTCTTGGCCCCCATCCTTCCTCACTAAGGCATTTGCCAGTTTTCCTCTACTACCCAGACCTTTCTTGGAAAACTCAAGAGAGAAAAGCGTTCTTTCACTGGCATCCTGTTGGTTGCTAAGGACAATTTCTTCTTCAAGGAAAGTTGCGTCCATCTGTCAGGCCGTAACTTGGTTTCATTGCAACACATCAGCCCAACATTCAGACAAGAGATATACTCCATGGCGTGGAACCAAGGAATCAGAGGCCAAGCCGCCCCAGCCTCCTCCCCTTAGGAAAATTGCCCTCCAGGTCCTGCTTACTAGCAGTACCGCTTTTTGTTTCTGGGATCGGTAACCAGTTTGTTCATGTGTCACTGAATGCTGATACGTGGGGGTCAGCATTTGAATAACTGTTTTTCTTAGATGATAATGTAACAAAAGCTCTTGTTCAAACCTGATTTTGAAACGGACAAATGTAGGCTAGAAATGACCTGTAAATTTCAAAACCTCTCTGAGCCTATTTCTTCCTGGATAGGATAGGCATGGAAAACACCCACCTCCTGAGGTTATTTTAAAGATTAAATGAGATCACATATCTAAAGCACTGGCTTTTCAACTTGGATGCACGGAATCGTCTGGGGAGTTAAAAGATATATATATGCTGGTGCCTGGGTCTCACCATTAGAGATTCTGAGTTAATTGGTCTGGGGTTCGACTGGGCTTAGGAGGAGCTTGGGGCTAAGACTGGTGGTCAATACCTCACAAATAATCTGGATTGTTACAAATAATATCTCTGGCCTGCATGCTTAAAAGCTCACTTTCTGGGCTATTCTGTATGACTCTTGAGGGAACTTTGTTCATCAGTGACTATCCACTAACTTTTCACTGCTCCCATTTCTTAATTTATTAAGTGTTCCTGAGCTTCTGTAATGAGAAATTCTCTGTAATGAGAATTACCATAGCTGTAGGAGAAACTGCAGGTCTTAGAGGCACAGGATGGGTGGGGACCAGGACTCAGCATCCTTGAATCCTCAACACTGTTGCCTCGCACTGAGAGCTGTTAGATAGCATTGAATGAAAAAAACAAAGGCATTGAAATTCCTTATTCTAGGTTAACTTGGTTTGAAATGAATTCCCACTGTTTCTCTGGCCCGAGTTCCTCAGGCTGGAATGGCCATGCTTGGATCACTCCCGGCTCTGGCGCTACCCTGGCAGGTCTAGCTCCAACCGCCTGCAAACTCACAGGAGACTTTTGGCCAATCTACGTACCGATGGGCCATACTAACGGGGTAATAGCCCTGGTGGTAATGTTCAAGCATAACATTTTTTTTCTCCAACTTTTTTGCCTTTGAGTGGTCAAAGTCGTCTTTGGAGATTTGGCTTCTTTGGCTCTAGTTTAGCAAGGAAATCACTTCCTACTTTTTTTGATTCTGAGACTTTTATTGACTGTGATGACAAAGGAAAAATCCAGACTACTTTCCAACAGAGAGTGTCTTTCTATGCCAGAGGTATTAGAACAACTGTGTTTATATGTGTACGCTTACAAGGCATGGGCTCCAATTTCCATACGAAACACAACCTGAGGAGTCATGCAATGAGAATTTGAAGTGGATGTCACTAAGAAAAGCATAATTCTTAACACGACAACTTTTCTGATATTAAGCACATTTCAATCAAAAGCAAATCTAACATTCTGTGTATAAATAGGAAATGTTCTCATCCTGAGCTTGAGTGATATGAGCCAACTGAACAAAGGGTCTCCTGACAAGGTGTTTGCCTTTTTTATGCAAATATAAGATAAATATTCATGGAGCTTTATTTTAGGAAGAGAAATGTTAAACGGCAAAACTAAGTTTAATTCACATGTGCACAAATATCTTAAATTTGGGGGGAACAAGGTAGGGGTGTAATTATACATTCTTAACTGTGCAAGTGGAGGTGTGCCTGTACATACATGTCTATCTTCAGTGGGGCTCGGGTATTGAATCATGGTCCATTCTCATCCAGTTAAGGGCATAATGGTTTGGGAAAATCACAGAACCATTGTTATATGGAAATCTCATCATGTTCACCCATGAATTACTTGGGCCTAATTATATCCAGCTGGCAGGGGGGCTGAGGTTACCAGGGACCAACCAGAAGCTCTGGAAAGGGGACCCCAAGCCACCAGCATCCTGAGGACTAGTTCACCCACGCTTGTATGGCGAGTCTGGTGGGCCTGCACTAACTAACTAGGTTAACAAGGCTAACAAGACTAACCACAATTCAGTTTCACTTTTCCTTTTCCGACGCTAAACTAGTAATGAGTCTTGTTTTCTTTCAACTGCCTTCAACATAGTTTTTCCTTTTCCCTTTCTATTATGGAAAATGTCAAACATACCAAAAGCAGAGAGAAGAGTGTAATACAGTCATGTACACGCAAGGACCTGTGTATTATCGCCCAGCGTCAGCAGTTTTCAAATCATGGCCCATCTTTTTCATCCGTAACAATCCACCTCCACTCCCAGACTGATTCAAAGCAAATCCCAGATATATTATTTAGTCACAGTTTTTTGTTTTTTAAACCAGTATTTAAATAACCAATCATTTAGAAATCAAAAGTATTAACCAATTACTATCAGGTTACGAATGATTACACAGACCAAACCCAGCTGCTAGAGGAAACAAAATCATTATTTGGTTGGATTTAACATCTTTTGCCTAAATAGCTTGTGTAGTCAGATACAACTGCTGTTTATAAACTACTCTGAACGTAAAGTAACAAGATGCTCAACCAAATTTAAATGAGAAAATGTTAAATACTAACCCTAACCTTCTGGATACGTCTCCTGCGAGGTGTATGTCTGTCTGCATCCCTGTGAGCAACTCCGGTCTTCGGTTATCTTGAGACAGAAGATGCAAACTTCTCCTGTGTCTGGTAGTTCAGTTTTTTATCTCTTGGGATGTGATTTACTGAATGTGAAAACTGTTTTCCCTGTGTTTTTAAGTAAGACTATAGGAGAAAAATTGGGGTAATTGGCAAATATTCATGAAGCTTTTGTGAGTTTTGCGAGGGGTTCAATATATTGGAGACTACTTCTCAATTTAAAATGGTGTTTGATTTTCTCAAATTAACAAAGAAAAGCTTTTAAATATAATTCATATCTTGAATTATCATAACTGGTGATTGTGTCTGATTATCTTTTTATTTTATTTAAATGGTTTTCAAACTATTTAGTCATCATTCATTTAATTGTAATGTCATGCACAGAGAAAAAGAGAAAAAATTCTCATTAATTTGGACAAACTAAGGTGGTCAGTCTGAATTTTCAAAAACTCTTTTCAGCTACATAAAGTGCAACCGATATTGAGAGGTTTCCACATCAAGAGTAATGAACACAAAATACACATTTGAGTAGCTTCTCTTTGCATAGAAGCATTTCAAAGGACTTTATTTACATTTTTTGATAAGCAGACTAAATATATCTCTCTGAAGTCTTATTTATGTTTTCAGTTTGCTTGGAAACCTTTACTTTGTAGTTAAATAAAGGGAAAATTTTAATTATTGCAGCTGGGATAAAATTATCAAAAATTCTGAATGAGTAGAATACAAATTAATGAAAACTTAATTTACAAAAGAATTATAGCTACCTGGATACCATAGAGTAAGGTGTTTAGGAGGGCCATGTTTTCTGGGTGGGTGAGGCTTTGTCCTCTCAAGCAAATTATGAGAGAGAAGCCTTTCTTTATTTTTATGTAGCTTTTCCAAAATAACCCTATACTTCCCTGTTTCCTTAAGCAGAGCTGCCCAGATATCATTTGTCCTTTTCTAAGTGATTCAAAGCTAGCTCTTTGGGCAACAGTTATCTCATGGTTGTTCAAGAGGACCGTGAAGGGTCCTGGGTTGTTTTCTTGTCCGCTCACATCTGTTCTCCGGAAGTGTGTCTGTGGGTGAGTGGGCCTGCTCCCTGGGGTCCCCGCATGCCCTCCGCTCTGGGCCCTCATTAGAGCTGTAGTCCTTGGTGCACCTATAGTAAATCACTCCACTCCACATGCCCAGCCTCTCACCAGATACTCCTATCATCCTCTCCTGTCCCCTTGGGAAATCAGACTATCACATTTATTAGAAAGGAAAGGAAAACAGTGGGCTCTGTGTGAACACCTGATGGGCTCTCCTGCGATTGGAGTGCAGGGTGCTAAATGAGGGGTCTTTAGTGCCTCCTGTCTTGGATGCTCAGGGGTATTTCCTGTGTTCTTCCTTGTTCTTAACTGGGTCATAGACAGGCAAGGGCTGAGGCAGCAGTGTTCCAAGACAGAATGGTATCTTTGTATTTACCACCTTGTGGTTCCTCTTTAGACTAACGGAAAGGATGCTGATTAGAGTCTTTCATATGTCACACAAGTTAAAAGACATGTACGGAAGATGTAATGAGAGTTAAAAATTCTGAGTCCTCGGAATAAAATAGATTCATTACTAATCAAGTCAAGAAGACCCAATTTAATCCTTATTTTAATTTTAAAACATATATTTTATCACTTTAAAAAAATCCATGGCCTTCATAGCTATGAGACAAATGCTAATTTTATTTGAAATTTTCATCTCGGTCTGAAAAAATGATGAAGCTATTAAAATAGGTGGAATTCTCTAATTTGGGCACTTTTGCCACATTATAGTATAATTATTACATGTAACAGATACTAAAATATTTTTATTAACTAAAAAAATGTTTGTTCTTTACATTTTCAAAAATCCTATTAATCTTAACCCATTAGAGAATTCTGGTACACACGGTGTGGCAGGTAGAGTAATGCCTACCACAGCCCAATGTTGGGCATGTCCTTATCCCTGGGTTCTGTGAGTGTTACTTTACTTGGCAAAAGGGACTTTACAGGTGTAATGAACTTAAATATCTTGAGATAGGGAGATTATAATGGGTCATCTCCATGGACACAATGTAATAATAAGGCTTCTTTTAAGAAGGAGACGGGAGGTTCAGGGTCAAGACAGAGAGGGCTGTGTAAGATGGAAGGAGAGGGAGAAGAGGCGATGTGATGTGGAACAGTGAGCGGGGGAATGAGGGCAGCTCTAGGAGGAGAAACAAGCAAAGAATGGATTCTCCCTTAGAGCCTGCAGAAGGGTCCAGCCCTGCCCACGTGAGCCCAGCGAAACTGACCTCCAGAACAGTAAGAGAATGAATCGGCATTGTTTAAAACCACTAGTTTGTAATGGTGTGTTACAGCAACAATAGAAAACTAATACACATAGGAAATAAACTTTAAGGTGCTGTAAAAACCTCGTGCTTAAAAATAAACAGATTAACTAAACATGAAAATAATGTAGTCATCGGGGATCTTACCTTCCTCATCCTGTTTATTCTTAAACATAACAGTAAACATGAGCTTTCTTGTCTTTTTCCATTTCCAAATGAATTCTTAGTTTAGAATTAATTAACCTAAAAGACGGAAATGTGCTCCTTAAGCCTTTTAAAACCTCCGTGTATGAAAGCTGGCCTTGCTTTTCAGCGGGCTTCCATGTACCAGGCTTCCACTATTTACTTGTGCGCCTCTCTGTAAAACTCCACCAGGAAGCGTATTTTTGAATGACTCATCTTTAGTCCTAAAATGTGTGGTTGTTCTCAGAGAGAGATGATTGCTGTGAGCCCTTGCCATGCCAGCTCTCGCTGCGATGATTTGATTAAGAGTTGACCTTGCTACTGTGTATTGAGAATTCGGGCAGGAAATTAAACTAGAATTTTGGAACAAGAGGCCAAGTACTACATCTGTAAGTTTTGTAAGAAGGTCATTAGTACAAAACCCCAGTAAGGTCTTTAATACTAGACAATATATCTCTCATTTTTATACTTTCTTCACTATAAATTGGTATTTCTATTATTAAAGTAATGTACCACATCATAAGTAATGTGGAATACAGAGAAAATAAAGAGAAATCAGACATACCCTTATCTTAACATAACCACTCAGAATTTGCCATATTTTCTGGCAGCCTTTTACCCTCTGCAAACAAGAGTTTTGTTTTGTTTTAACCCCAATGTATATAGGCACCAACGGACCTAAGGTTTGCATCTTTTTAAGCTTAACATTATGTCATAAACCTGAAGTAGTGATACCTTTGAACTTTAAAATGCCTCCAAACAAGAATCTGAAGATGCGCCATGATTCTTTGGTTAGAAGCAACAGAGACTAAGTTTAGCCACCTTAAGCGTGAAGGTAATGAATGGAGGAGATAATGAGAAGCTCACATAACGGACAGGGAGGCTTCTACCAGAAGAGGAGTAGAGACGGGAATCAAGGGAGCTCTGGGCATTCAGGCAGCAGAAAACAGTCAGACTTTCTTTGCTGGATGCTGCCTCTGGGATGGATGCAGTCTTTTGCCGTCCTTGAGGCAAAGTACTTAAGATTCAGACCTTTGGGGAGGGAATCTTAAGGGTTGGCGCAGCCTGGGTCCTGTGCCCATCTTGTGGGCAAGGGAAGGCAGGACACTGTGGATGTCAAGGAGCCACGAAGAGAGGGAATGGAAGCTCGGTGACTGCCAAAGACTGGCCAGGTCAGGGGGTGGGGTGGGAGTTGGGGTGTCTTCATACCTCAGTGTTCACCAAAGTCCGTTCAGCTGGTCTTAGAGGCTGCATGGAAGACAATGACCTGTCCGGGTAGTGGGGAGTGCTCTTTGGTTAAAAGAGTATTTTGAGTCACAACTATTTGAAATAGGTGGGGGTTTTTTGCCTTGTTTTGTTTTAGCAAAAGCAGGTTGAGCCCAAATTATGCTTTTATATCATTTTTTATAGACAAAGAGTCTTCTAGCCACTCTGACAGGAAAAAGTAATTTTTCTCCAGCTGAGGCAGCTGCCTCTGAAAAATGTAAGGATCTTGGTTGCAGTGTGTCCCTACAGAAAGAATGTTTAATGGACATTTTGACTATCTCAGCCGACACTACAACTCTCCATGCTCCATCACACAGGATCCTGGCAGCCAACTGCTCAGAACAGAGTGGCAGGGTGAAAAGAGAACTCAGAACTCATCTCAGTCCAAATGCCTTATTTTGCAGGTGAATCGTGGGGGCGCTGAGCAGAGAAAGGCCTCGTCTGAGGTCACACAGCTGCTCAAGGAAAGAGCCAGGACTAAGGCCCAAGTCTGACTCCTGGGGTGCCAGCCCCCACTAAGCAGCAATCACACCCTCCTGACGGGGTGGGAAAGCCTGCTTCCTGAAGACTTTAGATAGGTTCAGGTGTCTAAGGCCTCTGTCCTCTCTCATAGCTCTCGCCCCAAAGATGGTCGCAGTGATGATTCCAAAGGGGGGGGTAGTTTAGGGTAGGGTCTCTGTGTGCCAAGACAGCCCGCAGAGAGGCGTATCCAGAACTCTGGCCCAGCCCCTCCCTGTGTGGAAGTGGGCGGGGCTGGAGGCTGAGGTGTGGAGAGGTGGTTTAGCAGAGTCTGGGTGAAGACTCAGAGGAGGGGTGCCCCAACCCCACCCTTGTTCCTATGTCTAGTATCTAACATGTCCTGGAGAACTGCTGAAATCCTCTTTGCTCTATTGTCAGCATTTTCCACAATGTGGAGGTGTCAGGAGTCTGAACATAACAGAAAACTAAATTATGGTTAAAGTAACCAATAAGGGCCTCAGCTAAGAGGGCTGAAGGAGATGAAATGTGTCTAGATAGCTCCTCAGCAGAGCACAGGATGACTGGGGCTGGACCTAAAAGTCAATGTTTAAAGATGAAAATGCGAAGTGAGAAGATACAAGAAAAGGACAAAGAAGAAAGGAGGAGCCAAGGGAGGAGGCCAATAGACATGAGAAGAGGTGAGAGACCTGGGAATGACTAAGCGTGGTGCTGCCATCCTACCCAAAGAGCAGGGAGAAGTGGCAGGAAGGCCCTGAGGGAGAGAGAGAAAACCAGTTGCTAGAGCATCACAGTGCCCTGGGGCACCCCTGAGTGTTCAAAGAAGCCGAATGCAGCCCTCTACCAAAGTAGGCTGCCACGGATGATAGTCAAAATGTTGCCATTGAGTTATCTAAAGGTGAAACCGGGATCAGCAAACTTTTTCTGCGGTATTCAGGTCCAGTAGTATTTTAGACTCTGTGGGCCATACAGCGACAACTCTGCTTTCGTAGCACAGAAGCAGCCACAGACAATACATAAATGAAGGAGCTTGCTGTGTTCCAGTGAAACTTTATTTATAAAAACAACGTGCTCTGTCTACTATGGCAGGAAAATTAGCCCTATATTATATTAGGAGCTATTTGGTTGCTAGAAATTTAACCTAGTTAAGCCAGTATAAGTAAAGTCAGATTTCTTGGGGTTTTGTTTTGTTTTGTTTTTTTGGTGGTGGTGGTTATTTTTAAAGATTCGACAATCCACTAACTTTTTAGACATCCAAATGGGAAACAAAATTCAGGACCAAGTCCAGAGAGTCAAAGAGATAAACAAACTGCTTCTTCCACCTCAGGTAGAGCCACATGTCAGAGAATCTATTCATTTTCTTTCTCTCTTTCCCTCCTCCCCACACCCCCACCGGCCCCCTTCCCTTTCTCTCCCTCCCTCTGAATGGATTCTCCCTGCTCAATTATCAGTGCAAAAAGTTGCCAAAGGCGGCTAGACCAGTCCAGTTCTGACTTTATATAAACTTTTAGTTTAGGTTCATTTCAAGCGTCTACCAGCTTCTAACTGGGTCTTTCAGTGTCCTTATTTCAAACATTTGGTAGAAAGTATCTAATAGGCTCAGCATGGCTTAGGTGTTCATTCTCGTCCAATCAGCTATGGCCTATGGGGACCAGCTCATGGGGTAAACAAAACAGGCCAGGGCAGGAAGTGGGTGGAGGGGGTAGGGCCACAGTAATTGGTTTTGAAGCTGGGAAAGTTGGCATTCGTGCTGCCTGTCACCACCAGAACCAATGAGTAGAGACAAGGATCGAATCTCTATGGGTGCTTTATACAGATGCCTGCGATCTGAGAAGACTGCAGGTTATGTACCCTCAAAAATCAGCTTAACATCTCATCTCAAGCTGACCTTTTTATAAGGGAAGAAAGGGTTGGTAAGGGGTTTGGAAAAAAGGTTAATTGGGTAAGAGTTATGGTCCAGAGGTGATTTTTCCCAGTACTTCTTTATCTGTGGATCAGCAATTCATCTGCCTCATGAAAACTTTCTCCCTGGAACACAATGCCTCAGGCACCATCTCCATTGCTTGCAGATCCCCCTGGTGGCACAGAGGTTGAATTGCTTATTGACCTCCTGGAGTTACCTGGTCATGCATTCCAGTTCCCAGAATAACAGATTTACACATGCATTAATCACTTAAGCCTATCAACTATGCCTGAAGCTCAAATCTTTAACTCTTGTGTTCCCCTATCAGTACCACAAGTATATCCATTCTGCTATGTGGAAAATTCTACATACTCAAATTTCCATGGTACTATACAATTAACACAGACATTTTGGAGATCAATGTCAGATTTAGCAATTGTTTAACTCAAAAATTCTGAGTTAAATGACACAGTAATTCTGCTTCTGGGGATGTATACCACAAGAAAAACCTCAGACTGGTCAATAAGGAAACACACCTGGGAATGCCCATTTCCAGGCTTACTCTGGTGTTAGGAAGTTGGAGGAATATGGGTGTCATGACTGGGAAACCCACTGGGAGGTTCAGAGGTGGGAGGCACAATTTAGAATCTACATAGGCACACAGATAGCTTAAATGCATGGTCTGGGAGAAAAGCAAAGAAATGCTATGTGATCTCATAAAACACACACTCTTAGTGTAAAGTTAAAATGCATGCATAGAAAATGTACATCCTGCAGAATGTATATAAGTTTATATCCAAACAAAATGATATCCATTAAAAATATATTAGGGACTCCTAACTGTGATGGACTAGCTCATAATAAACCAAATCTCTCCACCAAGAACAACTATAAATTCTGAATGAAGTATACATTTAAATGTGACTTTATTTAGAAAAAAGGTCTTTATAGACGTAATTAAGGACCTCAGTAGAAGAGATCACCCTGGATCACCTGGGTGTGACCTTAATCCATTGACAGCAGTCCTTGTGAGATGCAGGAGAGGAGAACACGAGGAGGAGAAAAGGCCATGTGAAGGTGGAAACCGAGATGGCACTTGGGCTGCCACAAACTGAAGAATGCCTGGGGACACCAGAAGCTCGGAGGGGCAAGGAAGGACTCTCCTCTAGAGACCTCAGAGGGAGTCTGGCCCTGCAGAAAGCTTCGTTCCAGACCTCTGGCCTCTGGAACCGTGAGAGAATACATTTCTGTTATTCTGAGGCGCCTGGCTTGCTAGGGCGGCCTTAGGGAGCCGAGACGGCACTGTTACCATTTCCTAAACACTGCAAAACTGGGTTACTTTCTCCATCATACAATTTTTTTCTAATTCATAAATTTCCCCGCTTAGATGGCAAAATGTTATTGTTTTACATTTTAGTTCTTCATGTATTTTAAACCCCAAAACGAGACATTATGATTGTTTTGTCAGTATTTGATACTTTCATTTAAAAAATTACCCAGCTTGCTAGATGAAAAAATAGTATGTTGTTGTTTTAATTCACGTTCCTTGGGTAATATAATTGAACGGTTTTTATCTTCCTTTGTGAAATGTCTTTCATACTTTTGTCAATTTTCCTATTGGGTTCGTTAGTATTTTCTTTTTTTAAAATTTTATTTATTTTTTAGAGAGTGGGGAGGGGAGGGAGACACAGAAGGGGAGAAACATCGATGAGCTGCCTCCTGCACACGCCCCCAACTGGGGTCCTGGCTCACAACCCAGGCACGTGCCCTGACTGGGAATCAAACTGTGACCCTCCGGTTCGCAGGCTGATCCTCAATCCATTGTCTTGATTTGTAAAAATTCTTCATATGTAAGAGAGCAATCCCTTTGTCATACATATATTTTAAATATATTTTTTTACTATATCCTTTTTCTTTTACTTTTGTTTATGGCAGGGTTTGCTTTTAGCACACATACTTTGATTTCTTTAGTACATTTGTGATTTTGTTCATTGCTTTTTAGCTTATAAAGTCCTCTCCACTCCAGAGGTATCATAGATAGGTAACACTTATATTTTCTTCTAATTTTTAATACAATAAAAAATTTAACTTTTAACTCATTAATCTATATGAAACATAATTAGGGGAGGTAGAAAACTCTTTTGGTTCATTAGGCTAAAAGCTTTACCTAAAGTCCTTAAGATGGAATTGCATGATTTAGGTGTTAAAGATGGTATTTTAAGCACTAAATAAGACAGAGAACAGACCATGGGCTGAATTACAGGACACAAGAGAACGTGACTCTCATGTTAGGGCTGATGACTGAGCTTGTCTATCAACTCACTAAACGCTTAGCCAGAACAATGGAGCTGAAGCTGCACCAAGCTCTGCTTCCTGGATGGTATCATTTTGTCCTGTGGGCTCCGATAGGAGAAAGAAAAAGAAAAAGAAAAAGAGAAAGAGAAAAAGGCAGACAAACTTGAGCTTTAAGAGAGTGATAAGCAGTGTTGGGGGTCAAAACTCCCTTTGCCCACCACTCCAAAGGGGCAGGGCTCTGGAGTGATGGAACCGTCCATACTGTGCCTTGGGCTTGCAGTCAGAAGAGTGTCAGGCTTTGCAAACAGCTGCATCAGCACCCAGCTTGCCAAAGTTCAAGCCCAGGCCACCACCTTTAACAAAGCTCAGAGCTCAGTCCAGGCACCAGAGTTGCTATGCGGTCCTGGCCCAGCTGCTTTCCTAGGGTGTAAGGAAGGGACATCTCTGAGAATAGAGGGAGAGGCAGAGAGAGGGACTGAAGACAGACATGACCACACCTGAGTTTGTATGGCTGATAGTACCCTGAACACTCACGCACAAGCTGTGCACTCTTGGGTAAGTGACCTACTTTCTCTGAAGCCCAATATTACTGTCTGAAACCGAAAGGGGTTGGACACGATGGCCTCTAAGGTCCCTTCCAGTCCTGACGTTCTCTGATGCTGCAACTGAACAAAACCCCCCAGCAGAACCCCTTGGCTCCCTGGCCAGAGAAAGTGGCTCCTGTGTGGAGAGGGAGGCAGTCACAGATGGCCACAGGCTCCTGGAGTTAAGTGCAATTTGCAAAGCCCAGGCAGGTTAGTTTTCACGTGCACACTGTATGGTGTGGAAAGTTCTGCTGTTTTGGTACCAGCTAGTTTAGTGACACCTGTCACACACTGATTAAATGACTCAGCAACAAAAGATAATGTTATCTGTTGTCAGCCGTTTCAGAAATAAAGTGGATGTGCATTCACGGTGGTGGAAATGTGATTTATCACCGTGTTATGAAACGTATTATTTAGCCGCCTTTACCTTCTGCCATTGTTTTCATAAGCACCTTTGTGTAAAATATTTGCAAAGCACAAATTTAACACACTTCCAGTAAAAGAAAGAATGCTGTCTCGTGATTATTTGCTTTGCGTTCCCATTAATAATAGCAATAAAAACATCCCGGGGCAATTATTCTTTTTAAAACAATTTTTAAAAAGATTTTATATCTTTATTTTTAGAGAGGGGAAGGGAAGGAGAAAGAGAGGGAGAGAAATGTTGATGCCAACCAACTGCCTCTCATATGCCCCCACCCAGAGACCGGACCCACAACCCAGGCATGTGCCCTGACCGGGAACCAAATCAGCAGCCTTTCAGTTTGCAGGTCCGTGCTCAATCCACTGAGCCACACTGGCCGGGGCAGCAATTATTCTTTTAATACAAGGCTCACTTGAATATTCCAGTAATACCCCACTACCAGACACTATAATTATTCTTGGATTTGGTTACTCTATGACTTGACTTTTCACACATACAGGCTTCTAGGACATGGTTGTCACTTGCGCACTCAAAAAGCCTGTATCACATAGACCATTTTCCCCCAACATGACACCCCCGACTGATGAGTAGTATACTTAGAGAATTCTCTTAGTGGCTGTAGGTCCTTCTCCTCCTGTCCTTCCACCTGCATGTCTGTATTCAAACATGTCCGTCCAACCACTATGCTGGCTGGAACGTTAGCTTGGCTGGCTGTGGACACCTCCAGAATTGATCCTAACAAATTCCTTCTTATAACTGCATTTCCTTAGAAAATAACCCAGATCTGCAGAGAATCTTTAAACACAAACTATTACTGGGTATGTAGGATATTCTCTTAGCGAGCGAGCCCTGGCAAGTCGCAGGGACTCCGAGGTACGTGAGGTGTTTGTGTGTGTGTATGTTAGAATGAGAGAGGGCAGAGACAAAGAGAAACAGAGAATGTGTGTGTGTGTTTGCTGGTCAGTTTTTGTTTGTTTCTCTGTACAAGGAATCTGGCTTGGGGGAAGCAGAGATGATATGATTAATGTTAATGTTATTCTGCTCAGGTATTCCTAGATTTGAAGGTGCTATTTGAAAATTAAAAATTGATATTATATAGCAAATATGTGGATCTCAGTTTCAGTCCTCTGGGGGAGAATGGGTACAACACTGGTTTTGATTACTGTTTTGAAGATAAATCTTAACCATGTATCAAAAATGTTATAAAATAATGTGTTGTATTCATGTTATTTTTAGAGCAGCAGCCAAAGCTATTGAAATGGCATTTTTTAAGATTGGATTACTGAAAATGGATAATATATGTAAAATATTTTAGGAGTGCAACAGAGGGAAACTTGAAAAGCAAAATGCACTTAAGCCTATAAATTCTTGACTATGTAAATTTTAACATTTATACAGCCTGCTTAATAACAACAGTAACAGCAGTAATAATAGTAGCTAAGGCATATACAATGCTACCCCATACCAGGCATGATTCAAACTTTATATAATAACCCATTTAATCCTTACGACAACCCTGGAAGGTAGTTACTGCTATGATTCCCCACTGTACAGGTAAGAATTTGCCCAAGGTCTCAGGGCTAGTTAAAAAGTCAGAGGACACTGTAAGTTACTGTATACTGTAAGATACTGTTCTCACTCCCCATCTTCCTTATCGCTTCACCCTTAAATGCAGGAGTGCTGATCCAATTGGTCCATCTATTAAGTGGCCAACTACATACTCCCTCCCTCTTGGCTGGAGTAGAGGGGACAGCCCTGAGCCTTGTCTGGGGGCCTGGCCAGCTCCTCCTGGTTATTCTCCGAGGCAACCAGGTCTAGGCTAACTGGCCCCTGGGCCTCTCTCTCTTCTTTCATTCTGATTTTTTTCTCCCCAGGCCTGAAAGTTTGATGTTGGATTGGCTTGTATTATAACCATCAATGGCAAGATCTGAGACTGGAGACCTGGGTTTGAGTATTGAGGGCTTAAGTTGGGCAAAGCAAGTCAAGCTCTGGACTGAGGCCCTTCATATCTGCTTGGTTTAAGGGAAAAGGACAGATCATGTGACACAGCCCAGCTTCCAAGGATGCTCTGTGTTTCTGTTATGTGACAAAGCTACAGCACACTCACACCTGGTAATTTTGACTGGATATTGTCCCCCACTGTTTCCTTAAAGGACTTAGTAAGGTTGTGGGTAGAATTCAGATATTTCTGGATCCTCTGACCACAGTCACTTAGCACTCTTTTCCTAAGTCTTCCCACACAATTTCAACAACATATCCAACAACACAGGCTTGGGATTGCTTGTCTGGGGAGAAGGGTTTGTGCCAAGCCTTCACAGTTCTCCGCTCCTGTGTGACCAGGGGCAAAGTCTGACTGAGGTCGGAAAATTGGGCTCCTTTCTGGAACTGTACTTCCTTTCCACTCACCTCAAGTCTTGACTGTTTTGTGCTGTGTTCTGCCAGATGAATGCAACAGCCCACAACATGTTTTATTAAAGGACCATAAACCTCTGTCTGGTCTTAAATAATTGAAAATTTGGGGTTGAATCTTTCAAATCCCTTCTCTGTCTATAACTGGATGTTCTGTTTGAGATGGCAAAGACAACGTATTTGTTCCTGAAGCCAAGAGTGGTAAAATCTCGAATTCATCCATTTCTGGTTTGCCCCTCTGTCTGAGCACTCAGGAATATGACATTCCCCACCCCCGTGTAGTTAGGTGGGGCTATGTGACCAACTCTGCCCAATGGGCTAGAAGTAAAAGTGTCATTTGTGGGCCAAAGCATTTCGTAGCTGATGGTAGACCCTCCAGGGCCCCCATTTCCTGCCCCAGTGATTGTAGAGAAGGCGAATGCCTATCTGCTGCTGCAGAGAGAACGGCCGCCTCGGGGTGCTGACTGGGCAGCGCAGTTAACATTGTACAAGTGAGACATCTTTGCTGTGTGAAGTCACTTTGATTTTGGGGGGCTGTTTTTTACTGCCGCATAACTTAGCCTATTTTGACTAATAAACCTTATCATACCGGACTTTTGCATTTTAATTCCATAGTGTATTATCTGTAATAGTTGTTATTTTATTATGATTCTGTCTCTGGCCCTTAACTTGTTTACTACAGTTCTATTGAGGTATAATCGACATATAAAGAATTGTACATATTTAAAGTGTACAATTTGATGTGTTTTGACATATTTATACATCCATGAAGTCATCATCACAATTAAGATAATGAACTTACCCATCGCCCCAAAAAGTTTCCTTGTGCCCCTTTGTAATCCCTGCATCTCTCTCTTTCCCATCCTTACTCTCCCTGTTCCAACAATTGATGTGCTGTCACTAGACATTTTCAAGAATTTTACATAAGTGGAATCTTACAATAATAGCCTTTTTTTCCTGGCTTCTTTCACTCAGCATAATTATTGGGAATTCATCCATGCTATTGCATGCATCAATAGTTCATTCCTTTTAATTTTTGAGTAGCATTCTATTTTATGGATGTATCACAATTTATTTATTCATTTATTTGTTGATGGACATTTGAGTCATTTTCAGTTTTTGGCTATTACAAGTAAAGCTGCAATGAACATTCATGGACACATGTCTTTATATGGACAAATTCTTTAATTTCTCTTGGGTAAATATTTAGGAGTGGAATGGCTAGATAATGTGGTTGCAGTATGTTTACCTGCTTAAGAACCACCAAACTATTTTCTAGAGTGTTAGTACCATTTTATATTCCCATCATCAGTGTATAAGAATTTCAATTTCCCTACATCCTTGCAATGCTTGGTACAGTCTGACCTTTAATTTTGATTAAATGATTACACTATCCCAAGTTCACGGCTTTGTTTCCAATGTCATCAACTTAGGTTCTTGATACTTCTGGCAATAGTCTCTTAACTGGCAGTCCTCCTTCAGATAAATTGCAGTTGTCAGATAGGAACTCTGTGAACTTCCTCCCACCACCCATACACTTAGCTCTATCGGTGCCAATCATTCCCACCCTGCCTCCTTTCAGAGCAGCGGAGCTGTGTCTCCGCTCCTCCTGCCTCTGCCCCCCCTCACCCCCTAAAACTGTGCCCTGGACCCCGTCCTCATGCTGCGAAGCCTTATGCCTTCAGCACCTTTTTTTCTCTATCTTCCGCTTTTTCAGTTGTATAGTACTTGTTCCTCAGCCTAATGATATATTCACTTCTTGCCCATATTTTAAAAACAGAACAAAACAAGGACTATCTTGTGACCTTGTATTTTCCTCAAGCTACCTCCTTCCATTTAAAGTTAAATTTATTGGCGAAAAATGGGAAATTTTCCATTTTCTTCTCAGTCCACTGCAATCCTGCTTTCATCCCGCTGTTCATTGAAACAGCTATCACGTAGGCCACCAGTAAGTCCACCATGTTCCTAAATCTAATACTTTCCAGAACCTCTTTTACTTGACCTCTGGAAAGCCTTTATACACGTGATCATTTCCTTCTTAAAACTTTTTTCTTTTTGACTTTCCATGGCTCTTCCTGGATGCTCCTGCTTGGCCTCCTTTTTCCTTTTGCTTATCCTCACCGTATTCCAGCTATTATTGTGTCCAAACTGTGAATTCGGCCTTGCTCATCCCCTTCTGTGACCTTACCTCCTCCTTGAGGTCAATGACCACTGAAATTACACCTCCACCCCAGCCAACCTTTGTGAGCGCCGAAGGCACAGAGCCAGCGGCCTTCCTTTGGATATCCCACAGATTCTCACATCCAATACATAGAAAACTTGATTCAGCATCTTCCTCCTCAGATCTGCCTCTCTGCAGATATTCTCATCTCAGTGAACATAGAATTGGGTGACCAATCAAATGCCCCTGCCTCCTAACCTATTCCTCAACCCCCGCAATCACTCACTCACTCGGAGGCACTCTACTTCTTCGAGAGTTCTTGAGTCCATCTCCTTCTCTCCATCCCTTCTCTCCCTCTAAGCTGAGGCTGACACCACCTCTGACCTGGATTGCTGCAACTGGCTTCAGAATAGTCCGCTTGGCTTCCAGTCTTTCCCACCTGCTGTTCACCCCCAGCACAGCTCTTTGTGATTTGCCTCCTGTCTCTCTAGACTCATCTCCTGCTATTTCCTCTCTTGGCTCAAAGTTCTACAAACTCTCGTCATACCGAATGACCTGTCTTTCTCTGAATGGGCCATGCTTTAGTGCTTCATGTTGTTCCCTTAGCCTTATAAATTTCTTTTGTTCTTCTAGACTCAGTTCTGTATTGCTTCCCTAGTGGAGCCTTCCATAGAGTTTCCCTGGCTTTCCTATGGGATCCTTACCACTCTGTGTATGTCTTTGTTATTGCACTTTTCATCGGTACTGCTCTCAGAGTTGTAACTGTTACGTTATATGGCAAAAAAGACTTTGTATATATGATTAAGTTAAGGATCTTGAAATGGGGAGGTTATTCTGGATTATTTGGGCAGGACTTAAATGTAATCATAAGTGTCCTTATAAGATGCAGAGGGCCCTGGCCGGTGTGGCTCAGTTGGTTGGAGCATCGTCCAGTGGACCGAGAGGTCACAGGTTTGATTCCAGGTCAAGGCACATTTCTAGGTCATGGGATTAATCCCTGGTCAGGGCATGTACGAGAGGGCAGCTGATCGATGTTTCTATCTCCTCTCTCTCCTTTCCTCTCTCTCTTAAACAATGAAAAAGTGTTCTTGGGTAACAAATAAGTAAATAAGAAAGATGCAGAGGGAGATTTGACTACAGAAGAGGGCAATGTAACCACTTAAACAAGAATGCACACTGCTGGCTTTAAAGATGGAGGAAGCATTCACTGGCCAAGGAATGCAACTAAAATCTGAAAAAAACAAGGAAACAAATTCTCCTCCCTCTAGAGCCTCCAAAGTGGTGCAGCCCTGCTGACACCTTGATTTCAGTCCAGTGAAATTAATTTCAAACTTCTGATCTTCATAACTGTAAGAGGATAAATGCATGTTGTTTTAAGCTACCAAACTGTGGTTATTTGTTACAAGAGCAATAGGAAACTCATACCCTGGGCCTCCTCCAGCTGTACTCCTTCTCTTGGGAGAAGAGTACATGCCCTCACTTCTAGACTAGGCACCAGGTACCCAGGATCCTGGAATTCCTCACTCAAGAAACTATTACTCAAGGTCTATTTCCAGGGCCTAAATATCTGTTCTCTCAGTCTTTTTCTTTTTTCCCAGAAATCTTTTTACCTTTACTATGTGTAAATTTTCTACTGTGCTTTAAATACAAAAATATGTGCTGGATGCACAGGTACTAAAAATGTATTAAATGTCATATGTGAATAAATCACTTCCATTCTGGTTTATCTGTAGCAAAGTTTGCTTTTAGTCTAGCACAATCATACAATGGTATGAGAACTGTAGGGCCTTTGTCTGTCCTTTTGAGACAGACTGCACTGCTTATGCCCGCATTCGAGGGGTAGTGAAGGGAGCAACTGTTTGTGGGGGTGAGCCACTGCATAGACAACAGACTGAAGGGCACAAGAACTGAAGTCCGGAGACCAGAGCGAAGACAACTTCAGTAATTCAGGCAAGATGTGATGATAGAGATGGAGATGGTGAGAAGTGGCTAGACTTTGGATATATTTTGAAAGTTAAGGCAAGGTCTTTTGATGACAATTTTGATGGGAGGTATGTGAGAAAGAAGTATGATTGCAAGGTTTCTGGTCTGAACAACCAGAAAAATGACATTGCCATTAACTTAGGTGATAATGAGGGGAGAAAGGACAGAGGTTTTGGGGTAAAGATAAGTGGCCCAACTTTAAATATGTTACATTTGGGATGCCTATTAGATAGCAAAGTGGGGAGGCAATTGGACATTTGAGTGAATCTTCCTTTACCCAAAGACCGACTGTATGCTTCCAGCATCTAGAATAGGGTCTCGAAGTAAGAGATTCTTAATATTTGATGGGTCAAATGAATATGTGACATTCCTGCATAGAAATGTTTCAAGATCTATGCACAGTTTTATACTCTGACATTATTAGATTGGTTAATATCAAGGCTATTGATGTTACACAGCCTGGCCAACTGTATAAGCCAGGGACATTAACAACCTGATTGTTTAGTATCTTCCTGTTCTTGGTTCTCTCATTTTTGACTACGACTAGGGCTGATATTGAATATTAATACCAAGCGAATTGAAGTGAGATTCATGGTCTCTGTGTTATTAACCTAGTGTTAAACTTAATTTACTCATGGCAAGAATTTTTCTCCATATTTATAAAAGGTATAGTAATATTGATTTTTTTGGTTCCATCTCTGAAGGTATAATGTTTTCCACAACCCACATGTTGGGAAAATTTTGCAGCCAGAGCTGTGTTATTTCAGTCTGCTTGAATGCATTCGGGATACTAATAGGGCTGGAGACAGTGTCTGATGATGCTGAATAGTCTATGAAGTTTCGTTATTTAGAATATGTTAATTTGATGAATGAACAATAATGCTGATCTTCCTCGTTCTAAATTTACAGACACTATAAAACTATCTGTCTATAAAACTTAGAGTGCTTTATAATATTAAAAAGGTCACAGCTCTGTTGAAAGATGTTGGGAACTAGGTTGCTAATGTATTTTCACTTGTACCTTCTCCAGTCAAGCTTCACCGCCCCCCTCCCCCGCACTATCCTGAAGTTTCCCTTGTCAAGTTCACCAATGACACGCACACCTAAAAATCTGTAGCCATTGTTTTTAATCCCCATTTTACCTATTCTCTCAGCAGCATTTGACCGTTGACTAATCCCTCCTTAAACACTTCCCCTGCTTTATTTTGGGTCTTTGTGTTTTGTTGGTGTAATGGTCAATTTTATGTGTCAACTTGATTGGATGACAGGACGCACAGAGAGTTGGTCACATCTTATTCTGAGTATGTCTGGGAGGGTGCTGTGTGTATTTTTCTAAGGCCTAAGACCAGTAACTGCTGGTTCTTGTGTGCATATTTCTTCGCAGGTGCTCATAGTGCACGTATCTTATTTATCTCCATCCTGTAAGGAGGGGAGGAGAGAAGCCATTTAACTGTGACTCACACCCATTGGTGGAATGGAATGTTTTGTCTTTGAGGATCCTAACGCCCTGTGTTTTAAAGACAACAGTGCCTGAGGCGGGGCTGCCAAGCATGCCTCCATTGGCCTCATGAATGCACTGTAGTTTGGAGCCCTATCTTGGAAGAATTTATTTATTTTATAAGTCTGTTCATTTTGCTACAGGACCTGGCCAGCAGCAATATACTCAGTCAATAAAAATTTTCAACATTTAAAATTCTTTCCAGACTGAAAAAAACTACAACTAAAAATTGTGATCTCAGCATTCTCAAGTGCCCACAGGCAAGACGAAAGAATGGTTTCAGACAGCCTCTGGAGTTTGTCTTCCAAACCCAGTAACTAAGGGAGTAGATTAATCTGCACAGATAACACCAATAATCTTTTAGTGTTCTGTGAATACTATTACATGAATATATTACTCCCTTCCTCCCCATTATTATCTGAATTAGGTATTTCAGTGACAATTTATGAAAAATATGCAAATGAATATGATTTTTTTTATCCTCACAAAAAAATAGGATATATTTTTTGATTTGAGAGAGAAGTCAGTCAGAGAGAAACATCAATTGGTTGCCTCCCATAGACCCCTGGCTGGGGGTTTGAACATGCAACGTAGGTATGTACTGGGACCAGAGATCGAATCCGCAACCTTTTCGGTGCACAGGATGATGTTCCAACTAACTGAGCCACCCAGCCAGGGACACATCGTTTTTTACATTAAGATTTTCACAGGAGGGCCCTGGCTGGCATGGCTCAGTGGATTGACCACCGGGTCGCAAAGTAAAGGGTCTCCAGTTCGATTCTGGTTCGATTCCCAGTCAGGGCACAGGCCTGGGTTGCAGGCCAGGTCCCCAGTAGGAGGTGTGTGAGAGGCAACAACACACTGTTGTTTCCCTCCCTCTCTCCCTCCCTTACCCTCTCTCTAAAAATAAATATAATCTTAAAAAAAAAAAGATTTTCACAGGAGGGAGGTGATAAACAGTAAACTTTTAAAGTAAATGTGTTAATACTGCAACTCTCAAATATTAGTTCTAAAGTCAGTCACATACCCAAAATTACATTTTATGTGTTTATTTGTGTACAAAATATGTTGTTAATTTACTAATGCATATGCAGCAAAATATTCTATCACATACAACAAAAATACACCTTTTACTCCCCTTCTCCTGCCCTCGAAAATGGCAACACTGTTTTGGCAGTTCAGCAGCTAAAAATGAAATGCTATAATTAAGCAGTATTGGAATGTGTTCACTTGACAAATGTGATGTACAATTTGAGTATACAACCACATCTTTGTTAGTTTTTTCACAAACCAGAAAATTCCACATCCTGAACACCTCCAGAAGATACAAATAATTTGTATATATATGTACACATGTATACACTGTATATGTAAAGTGCTACCAAACTTCTTTGTCCTTGTGAGTTTGTTGTGTGTATGTTTATTTTCTCTTTCTTTTCAAAGTCAGAGTCACACTCCTGGGATCTCAGAGTTCATCAGCAGGCACCGAGAAGCTCACCACAGGCTGGCTTGTTGGGGTGTGGTGTTGGTGAGAGGACAGAGAGAGCCTTCAGACCTCACTGGGAGACCTGGAGCGGAAGGGCACTTTGGACTGGAAACAGCCACAGAACAGGAGCCACAGGGCACGCTGGATCTCTTGGTTGCGGAAGGCATAGATAATAGGATTGATCATGGAGTTGTAGGTGGCTGGCAGCAGGGTGGCGTAGGTGTAGACAGCCGGGTCCTCGCGGTTGCCCACAACGCAGTATATGGCGAAGGGCAGCCAGCTGATACCGAAAGTACCCAACACCACCGCCAGGGTACCCACGCCCTTTCTGGTGGCTGCAAGGTGGGGTGGCGCCAGGCAGTGCTGCTGCAGAGCTATCTGGTGCGCATGGCGCCAGACCACCTGGCAGATGCGCACATACAGGTGCAACATGATGCCGAAGACCACAAAGAAGGCCGCGGAGAGCAGCGCCACGTGGCTGCGCGTCAGAGGGTGCACCACGCTACAGGCGGTACGTTCTGCCAGGCAGTTCCAGCCGAGCACTGGCAGCAGCCCGAGGCCTAGGGAGACCGTCCAGGTGGCGGCAAGCAGAAGGTGCACGCCCAACAGGGTCCGCCGCGAGTAGTAGGTGAGCGCGTTGTAGAGGGACAGGTAGCGGTCCACCGTTATGGCCAGCAGGCTGCTGACCGAGGCAGCAAAGGAGGACACAAGGAAGCCCACCGTGAGCAGGCTCACTGTCTCGGAGGGCACCACGTACTGGAACACGAAGTGCAAGATGAGTCCGCAGCCCGCCAGCAGGTCGGCGGTGGCTAAGCTGCCCACCAGCACAAACATGGGCGTGCGCAGCGCCGGGGTGGACGCGATGAGCACCACTACCAGCGCATTTTCTCCTGCAATCACCGTCCCCGACACACACAGCAGCACGTCCCAGGGATTCACCGCCGACAGTAGCAGCCCAGGCGGCCCCGCCGGCATCTGCGAAGACAGCTCCAGAGACGCATTAGCCACGCCCCCGCCTCCCAGCGCCGCTGCCGCGGCGGCAGGATGCCCCCATTCACTGGTGTCCCGCGCCCCTGCCGCTGTGGCCGCTGCCGCCGCTCCCTCGGCCGCCACTGCCACCACCTGGGACTCGTTGAGCGAAGAGGCGCTCGCGTTCATCGCCGCCGATCACTGCACCCTGTGTGGAGAGGGACAGTAAGCATCAGGTGTGCGGTTCAAGCTGCCAAGGAACTTCCCGGGCGCAAGTGTCCCCCTCATATTGCCCATCCTGCCCCGGACCTCATAACAGGGCTAGGAAGCAGTGATTAAATGAGAGCCAAGAATAAATACCTGTTGAATGAGTGAGTGAGTGAAATGTACGCGGGTGCTCTCACAAATATCTGAGTTTTTGCAGATACACACACGGACAATATGCACTCACAGACGCACAGATCTATCCCGTAAGGGTGACTGCGTCTGCACATGCATCCTTCTGCACCGAGCTAGGGTTGTGAGTGAGCCTGGGCGAGTTCCGCTCTGGCTCCTGCAGGTAGGGTCTGGGTGTTCTCCTCTACTGGGCAGCAGAGTCACTGTCCGCGGTGCTGAAAGCTAAGTTACTGCGTGCAGAGCCCAGCGGGTCCTGGAAGCCGCAGAGACACCTCGAAAGGAGCCTTGGGGGAACAGAAGTTGAGGAGTATATGCAAGGGGAAGGTGTGAGGTCAAGCTTGGCTTCCTTTCTCCGGCTGTGGGAAAGACACATCCCCTGGCCATCCTTCACCCCTTCCCTTCTCCACACCCTCAAAGTTCCTCTCGGGGACCCGGCTGCTCACCTGGGGAGTCAGGGCTTCAGAAAGTCTATGATCATGAGCGCTGTGGTGGAGAGCCAGTCTGCGTCCCCGGTGCGGACCCAGCCGGTGCCTGAGAAGCAGCCGGGAACAGAGCGGAGAGGAGCGCCTGGCACCAGTGGTTGTGCGGAAGCCAAGGAGAGTGAGGGACGACAAGTCAGTGGTAGAAAAGGCGGTTACGAGCAGCGCGCCCGCTGCAGATTGACAGGCAGGGGGCAGTGACGTCAGGCTCCAGGTTCAGCATTCGCTCTCCTCACCCGCCCAGCACTACCACCCCCTTCCTTGTCTCCCCACCCCCAAAAGAGGTCTCAGAAGGTTCAAGGTAGGAGGAGGAGCAGGAACGGTTGCCTTTACTCCAGAACCTCCAGGAATGGGATGGGGGAAAGAGAAGAAAAGGAAAAAAGGAGTGAAGAAGACTCTGAGGCCAGGCGAGGAGGGTGAGCTGGGAGGGAAGGGATGAAGGATGAGTTGCACTGGCCAGGCAGCAAAGCCCAGGGTCAAAGGTCACCGAGGGGGCCAGGTCTAATAAGAAGTCTTGGAGAAGGGGGAGGATGGCGCTGGGACGCCTGAAGGCGGAGTTGTTACCTTGAAAAAAAAAAGTATTGCTTTGGAAACAAGAATGAATTGGCAAGGGTGGTGGTGGGATGAGCTCTTTTTTAAAGGATGTTGGTAAAACTGTGTTGAGTAGGGTCAGAGGAGATATGAAGAGCTGTGGAGAACAGAGAGAAGATGAGACACTGGAGGAAAACCATCTCTTCTTTTGAAGGTTACCTGTGCAATTCCTTTTCCTCCCTCCATTCCTTCCTCTTTCCCACTATTTCTTGAACTTTACACAGCAGATTTCACCACGATGCTCCCTAATTTTGGTAGCTGATCAGGTACCCTTGGAACTTGCTCTTTAATTAAAGACCAGGTCTGTGTCTTGTTAGAAAATAAGAAAACAGCAAAATGTGATTTACTTTCCTGGCAACAGCCTTTGCCCTATTAATTAATATCTATAAAACAAATTGCAGGATGAAAATAGTGATAACTCAGCTGCACCAGACTTCAGTAGGCAAGAGTTTTATTTTTCAGCCCAGATAAATTATCCTTTTTAGCTTAAGGTGTTTTGTTAGTAAAATACAAATATCAGGTTTCTTTTTTTAATCATTCAGAATTTTCAATAACTGTTCTTGGGCAAAAGCTAAAATAGTTGGCTCCATCTAAGGCTCTAAAATAAATGGTCACCTATTGGCATGAGGGCATTATACTGCAGCCACAGCCATGATTTTCAGAGCCACATTCTCTGGGCAAAGGGAAAATAGAAAACATTTGTTATTGGTTCTTCCCTCACTTCATCCTGAATCTCCTCCTCCCCCTCCTGGCTTCACTTTGCCTCTAGCCCAAGGGACCCCAAAAGGAAAAAAAAACATATACTCAGACTGTCTACAGGCTAGGGTGGGAGGTGAAATTTTACCCTGGTCTGCTCCCTCTAAACATGGCCCCCAACTCCAGACTAGTCCTGCCCTCCTACCTCAGTGCAACTGAATGTAACCAGGGGAAAGATGGAAAATTATAGAACCATTCAATTCTTTGCTGCAATAGCCAGTGTTGGACCATAAATCGAGTTTACACACAATATCTCCATTTGGAGAGTTTATAAAATTCTCACAGCACTATTTTCATGAGCCCCCAAATTGGCTGAAGTCCCAAGTTTCTGAAAAGAGCCACTTGAATTTCAGTAAAAGATCATCATTTAGAAGCCAAGAATGTTATTTCAGAGCTCTCAGTGAACTGTCAAACCACTATAATAATATGTTAATCGCAAATTTTCCAAACAATCGAATAAAGGTCTAAGTGAAGGAGAATCCTCCTTAATGTCTAAATATGTTACGTTTTCACATGGCACCATGCAGCAGAAAGTGTGG
Organism: Mormoops blainvillei; assembly: GCA_004026545.1. Classification (NCBI taxonomy): domain Eukaryota; kingdom Metazoa; phylum Chordata; class Mammalia; order Chiroptera; family Mormoopidae; genus Mormoops; species Mormoops blainvillei. Next base: position 122,936 of record PVJD01002314.1, read on the forward strand.
AACAAAGAGAATTCCTGTGTTTTGAATGTTCTTAGGCTTTTACCATTGCCAAGATGTACTTCTCAGTGTTTTCAAGAGGACGACACATAGAGAATCCTAGTGGTTGAGGGTTTTTAGACTGTTTTTGCATCATGCCAGCCTGTGGTTACCTCTCTCAGAGGGTAGACTGGATCCTGAGAACAGACAGGGCACATACTTTCAAACTCCACCTTATCTCCCCCATGCTCACCCATCCCTGGGAGGCAGAAGATGGGAAAGAAGAAACATGTGTGGTTCATTGGTTATGTATGGGTATTAGATTAACTTCATTCCCTGCTCTTCCCACAGTTCCTCACAAGTACCTACCCTTTCAGTGGTCTCCTAGAATGTTTCACTGTAGTTCCACCTGTGAACCATATGACATTTTCTACCCCAAGCCTAGAAGCTTGTCTGGTTCTAGTTATGTTTGGGGGTATACAAAGTTTGGTTTCTGACTTGTAATCACAGGTTAAACTCACTGTTGCCAGCTCTGTGACACACTAACATACCATCTGGTGCTTTTATATTCCAGCACTATCCCAGCATGGACACGAGAAAACTTTCCTTGTCTGAGGTTATGCCCAGGAGTCAAAACCTCTCAAACGCAACTCTTTCTCTGGTTCTTGTGTGTATCTCTTGCCCATCTCAGCGTAAACCAGTGGTTCCCAACCTTGGCTGCACATTATAATCACCTAGAAATCTTTCAAAAACTACGCACTCCCAGATCACTCACCCAGAGATTCTCATTCATCTGGTCTGGAGTGAGGACCAAGCATTGAATTTTCTAAAGGCTCTATTGAAAAGCCAGTGTTGAAAACACTCGTCTAACCAACTACACAATCTCCTTATCATTTTAACATACAGTGAAATCCCTGAATAGTGAACTGGAGTTCAGAATGGTTGCAACACGGGAATTTTGGTAACAATCCAGGTTCAAGTCACTTAGTGTAATTTAAGATGTAAGATGCTAACTGGATATCTTCTGTAAGCCTTTTATTTTTCGCACTCACATAGAACCACCTGTAGGTCACAAGATGAAGGCTGACTCTTGGCCCTGATCAACTCCCATCAGGAGTTCTCAGGTCTGGCTGCCCTCAACCCTCTATTTTGCTGTAGATCTCAGGATACCTCAGCATCTGCTCCCTTTCTTGTCTGAGTCCACAGCCACTTCCCTGATATGCCCTCTCCTGGCCCAGATCTTTGCAAATCAATTCTGTTTTACAAAATCAGAACTGCAGTCGGCCAAGTTGTCTATGCTTTGTAAAACCGGGTTGGAAAGACCCATACTAGCAATTCTGGCCTCTCTCTGAGGAGCTATACACACCCACACCCACCCACCCACACACACACACACACACACACACACAGACACGCTCCCTCAACTTTGTTCTTAGAGACTAGCAGTTCATGTTCCTACTGGGAAGTAAAAGTCCATTTGGTGTTACACAGACACTTGCCCTGAGAGCTCAGGGAGAAGGCGGGTGCTTAGTGAGATGTATGAAACTGTTATTAGGAAAAACTTTTGCTGAAAAAGGCAGGAATCATAAAGTGTCATTGAATTCTCCATATCATTTGTCCAGATCCGGGGCGATAGATGGAGTGTAATCTTTTGGAACACCTGCTGAGACGGATGAATTATATTCAAAATATCTCTTTTTTCCTGCTTCTGACTATCCCTAGGGTCTCTTCTTACCCTCAGGCATCGATGGAGTGTCACACTGTCCAAGGCACCTGTTTCCCCTGTGTGTCCAAATACATCAGGATGTTCCTGCTTCATACCAGGTAAGCTGTCTTCACTCCAAAGGGCTGTTATCCTAGAAGGTCAGTATGACCTGATGTGCCCAGCAAATTTAGAAAATCAGCGCCCACCATTAGTACCATTACATGTCTGCAAGATGTGGAACACTGTGCAGGGCAGTTGACATTTTTTATTTAACTGAATTGTTGGTGAGTAATATATATTTTTTGCATGAGAAACAAATTAGGACAATAATAGCATTTAAAGACATATGTCCTTGTCCAGAAAGAATAAAAATAACTTTATTGAGCTTCATGGAGAAATGTATAATCTTACAACTTAGATTCCTGAAATATTGAACGAAAGAATGATAAAGCTGGTTCTATTGGCATATTTGAAAACTAACAAAGAGGCAGTTTTCTAATCCATCGTGTCCCACATTTTCCAAGTGCTTTGAATCTCACACAGCAGGCTCATACTCATTATCTCATTTTTTTTCTCTGAAACAACTACATGGAGTTCAGGATTATTTTCTTTGCAAATGGGGCAACTGAAATTTCCAAAGGTGAAGTGAGTTGTCCAAGAGCATACAGGACACCAGCAAGCACACAGTGTGTAAGTCATTGGCAATCTCATGGGAAAACAAAACAAACATTGATCTAATGTGTGCAAAGCTATGTACATTTCAAAGCACAAAAGAGGCTTTGGATAGATCTGTCAAAAGTGGTGGAGGTTGAATTTTACAACTTTAATATTACTGTGAGCAGCAATTTATAGATGACCCTTTTCTGTTTTATAAGCTGCATTTTAAATGTATTGTAAATATTTTAAAGAGAATTTTGAGAAAAAACTCACCCATATTCTCACCAGCTAACCAGAATTGTTTTTTTGAAGGATGGGCCAATTGTAATTAATCTTTCCATCTGTATGATCTGGCACAGAGTAGGTGCTCAATAAATGTCTGTTGAATGACTATTTCCAGAATTTATCTAGGTGCATATATATTTCACATGGGTAGATTACATAGTATGCATGTAGTATACAGTGTATAACTTAAGTTTTCACTTCATAATAAAGGATATCCTGTCAATATTTTTATATGTTGCACTGTCATTATTTTTTATACTTTTGCCTAGTCACTCATTCATTCAATAAGCATTTATTGAGAACCTACCAATGCTAGACATTGTGCTAGAAATGAGTGAACAGATTCTACGGGAATGGTGCAGTACATGTCATAAAAGAGGTGATCATGGGAATAATGGGGACATTCAGGGGAAGACTCTCACCAGCCTGGAGGAGTTAGGGAAGGCCTCTCAGAAGGAATAATGCCCAACTCAAATTTCAGAAGATGACTTACGTACAGTCACTTAGGTAAGGAAGACATCGAAGCGTTCCAGGCAGAGGGAGCATGAAAAAAAGCATGAAGTCAAGGGAGCCTGGCCCAGGCCATTTGGACTGTGGTTCGGTGACTGTGACTGGCATGCCAGACAAAAGGGCGGGTGCAGGGATACGCCAGGTGGGTGGGGCCAGCTCATGAAGGACCTCCTATGTTGTGGCAGGAGCTGGATTTTATCCTGAGGATAACGAGGAACCGGTGACAGTTTCTCAAGCAAGGGTGGTTGATGTAGTCAGACTTGGGCTCCTCTTATAGCCTGTGGAAACTCCACCAGCAACTGTATGAATGGGTGAGAGAAGGGCAAGAGTGATGAAATCAGGCAGACTTCTTAGGAGGCTGTTGTAGTGGCCTACACGGGGGATTCTGTAGGCTTAACGGGGGTAATGATGGCAGTGACTGGAGAAGCGGATGGATCTTTCAGATGTTTTGGACATTATATTAGTTAAGTCACTCTAGCTGCTGTAAAAGATAGTTCTTTAAATCTTGGTGGCATAACATAATAGAGAATTGTTCCTTACTCACATGAAATTAAGAACAGGCTTCTGGACTAGCAGACAGCCTTTCACTTGATAATCCAGGGATCTAGCTCCTTCCATCTCATAGTTCTTCTACCCTCCTCAAGGACCTCAGTTTCCAGCATCCACCACTTTGTTGATTGGGAAAGAATTGGGGAATTCCATTTGGAGTATTTTATGGGATACGCCTGGGAAGTGGGGAGGTAGAGAGACACAGATAAAAGGAGAGGAGGTATCAAGGATGACTTTCAGTTTTCAGGTGTGGACGGGAGTGATATTGGGGAGGGGCAGAATGGTCAATGCAATTGTGCACATTAGAGTTTGAGGTAGGACATCTGGGTGCAGATCTCCAGTGGGACATTGAATAAAAGGCTTGTTCTGAACTCAGCAGGGAGTCTAGACTGAAAAAGTAGATTAGGATATAAAATACTCCTCTTCTTCCTCTTCCTAATGAAGCTACTATTTATTGAGTATGTTCCATTTACTAAGGTATGCTATGGGGTGGAATCTATTATCCTCATTTTACAGAAGAGAATGAAGATTAGGAGGTGAAGTAACTTTGCCACATGGTCGGAAAGTGAGAGAGTCAGAATTTGAACCTCATTTGTCTGATTCCATTTGAGGGAACTGATGAAACTAAGTGAAGGGGACTAGGTACAGTCCTTCGGGGGTTACAGCCTTTACAGGATGGGAGGAGGAAGAGGCAGCACAGAGGGAGCTGAGAACAGTCAGAGAGGGAGCGCTTATCATGGAAACCCAGTGTCAGTCAGAGAGGAGAGCAGGGTGTGGAAATCAAAGGAAGGGTGAGTTTCAGGAGGAGAAGAGTCAAATTATATACCTTGAGAGATCAAATGAGTTTAGATCAAGGAACAAAAAGTATTAGCTGAACTTAACTTGTTTCATCAACTTATTGGTGACTTTGCTGAAAGTGCGGGAATGGCAGCAGCCAGGCTGAAGAGAATGGGCTGTAAATGAGGGTGACAAAGGGGAATGCAAGCATCTCTATCAAGAGGTTGGCATGAAGGGGGAGAGGGCAACAGGGCAGTGGCTAGATCTAGATGTAATTTCAAGGGAGAGCTTCTCCTGAAAAAATGGAAGAGATGTGAAGGGAAAAGAGAAATCAGTCAAGGTTGATTTCAGAGACCATCGCTATATGAGGGGGTGAGGTGGTGAGGAGCAAAGATACAGAGAGATTAACCTGAGAAATGGACGGGAGCAGGAGGGTGAGGTGTGCACATGGCGCCATATATATGTAAATTTTAAGTGGGGAGCCAGGGATTGCTTTCTAATTCTTTGTGAAATTTGGGCATGAGGATATCATCTAATAGTGAGATGGGAAATGGTAGTGTCTCTACAATTACGTTGATGACTACACCCTATTACACTGAGAATATAGAGTCACATTTAATTTACCCTTCTCTTACTGTTAGACATTTAGATTGTTTATATGTTTGCTTTTATGGATAACTCTACAGAGATTACTTTCATGCACATGAATATTTTTATTTTGTATAATTATCTTGACATAAAAATTGTCAGCCAAAGGGCAAAAACATTTTCATGGTTCTTGAAATGCACTGCTAAATTGCTTTCTAAATGACTGTAATAACTTACAATGCCAACGGCACTCTGTGTGCGTACCAGTTTCTCTGCAGCTTTTATAGCACTGGGTTTTATTATTTTAAAATGTTCTTTCAATTCAATGGGTATAAGTGGTACCTCATAAAAGATTTAAATCATATTTATTTGATTACCACTAAGGCTGACCATTTTTTTAAAACACTTTGAATTTTCTCTTAATGCTGTTTTTATATAGCTGATGAAGTCTACTGTAGATGTTCATTCTTTTTTCCTACTTTATTTTTTATTGTTTATTTTATTACAGTGGTCCCAAATTTTTCCCCTTTTGTCCCCCTCCACCCAACCCACCCCTCTCTCCCACAGTCAATCCCTTCTCCTTGTCCATGACTCATTCATACATGTTCTTTGACTAATCCCTCACCTATCCTTCTTCCATTCCCTCTCCCCCCTCCCCTCCTATAGCTATCAGTAAGTTCCATGTACCCATGTCTCTGGTTCTATTTTTCTTGTTAGTTAATTTTGTTCATTAGACTCCAGTTATGAATGAGGTCATATGGTATTTGTCTTTCACTGACTGGCTTTTTTCACTTAGCATAATGTTCTCCAGTTCCATCCATGCTGTTGCAAACGGTAGGATTCCTTCTTTCTTTCTGCTATATAGTATTCCATTGTGTAAATATACCACAGTTTTTTAATCCACTCACCTACTGACAGCCACTTGGGCTGTTTCCAACACTTGGCTATTGTAAACTGTGCTGCTATGAGCATTGGGGTGCATAGGTTCTTTTGAATTGGTGATTCAGGATTCTTTGGGTATATTCCCAACCATGGAATCACTGGGTCATAAAGCAGTTCTGTTTTTAATTTTTTGAGGAAATTCCATACTGTTTTCCATAGTGGCTGCACCAGTCTGCAGTCCCACCAGCAATGCATGAGGGTTCCCTTTTCTCCACATCCTCGCTAGCACTTGTTTTTTGTTGATTCATTAATGATGACCATTATGACAGGTATGAGGTGATATCTCATTACAGTTTTAATTTGCATCTCTTTGATGGCTAGTGATGCTGAGCATTTTTTCATGTGTCTATGGGCCATCCGTATGTCCTCCTTGGAGAAGTGTCTATTCAGGTCCTTTGCCCATTTTTTAATTGGGTTATTTGTCTTCCTGGTGTTGAGTCATATGAGTTCTTTATATATTTTAGAGACTACACCCTTGTCTGATGTATCATTGGCAAATATGTTCTCTCATACAGTTGGTTTTCTTTTCATTTTGAGAATGGTTCCTTTCTTAAGGAAGTGAGGCTTTGAGAACCAAATGGGCACTATCTTTTATTAGCTGTGTAACAGTCCATGTTATTTAACCCCTTTGAGCCTCTGCTTCCTCCTGTGTTAAGTGGAAATAATAAAAACAACTCCATAGGGGCACATGTGAATAAGATGAGATCATACATGTAAAGTGTCTTGCACTGTGTCTGGCCCATGGCAAAGGACTAAGTGCATGTGAGTCTCCTCTCCCCATCCCCTCCCCCTGTAATTATTTCCCTCCATTTAGGGCTTCTGTCCTGGTCAGACTTTGTGGTGGGTTGTGTTCCAACTGGATGCCCCCTCTTCAGGGCTGGTCTCTACCTTGCTCCTGTTGAGCTAAGCTGCTCCAGTGCCTGGAATCTATTGGCCTCTCTTGCAGCTGAGGTCCTAATCTCTGACCTCCCTGCAGAGCTCTGTGCCAGAACTTGAGAGCTACAGCCTCCTAACCCTGTCCAAAGGTTCTGCTGTCTTCATACACCAACAGCCTGCTTGGGTGAATTGTGCTGGCCTAGGCCAAAGAGCTGGGCTTTGGGCACTCAGAGGAGACTGCCGCCTGCCTCAGAGCCCAGCCCCTTCCCAGACCATTTTGTTTCCCTAGATCTCTGTCCCCTCTCTTCTCTAATAAATGGCAGAAAAACTCTACTCTGAAGTTATGCATGCGCTTTTCTCAGGTTCGAAGCTGAAATATATGTTATCCTTAAAAAAAAACTTTATAAAAATGCAATACTTCTAAACAATCAAAACAAAAGTTAAAAAGGGAAAAATGGGGAAATTTTTTGACAAGCAAAGAATGAATATCTTTTGGGGAGAAAGAAATGAAACTAGACCATCAACTTACATTATACACCAGAATAAACTCAAAATAGAAAAAGGACTTAAATATAAGTCATAAAACAAGAAAAGTCCCAGCAGAAAGCCTAAGCAGTAAAATTCCAGACATCCCATGTAGCAATATTTTTGCTGATATACCTCCTAGGGCAAGGGAGATGAAGGACAAAATAAACAAGTGGGACTACATCAAATTAAAAAGTTTCTGCACGACTAAAGTCTCGGCTCTGGATAGGGGACCTGAGGTATCCTTGGATTCAGTGCATTGTGTAGCCTGGGGAGCAGGGAAGCAGTTGAGGGCAGCGAGCAGCCTTTGGAAGGTGCCGCGAGTCAAATGGGGGAGTTAGGATCTGGTGCAGGAGAAACCAGGAACCCAGGGAAGGACTTGGAGCAGAGGGTTGATTTGAATCAATTCTTTAGTTAGACAGCAGGGAGTGGAGAGCAGAAAACAGGCTATTTTTCTGTGGCACACTTGTGGGCACCGAGTAAATATGCCATGCCTAATAAACGAGAGGCAGCCGGAACTGGTATTTCGGAGTTGCTGCTAAGATAAGCCACCACTCTGGATGCTTATCTGAAATGTAATCTCCCGATCGTTTGAGAAGGATTCTAAAACCTAGGAGAGGTTGCTAAGGCAATAAAGCCCTAAGTATCATAAACAGCAGAATCCATAAAATAATTTCCCCAAAATATCATGAGCTCCATTATCCAGCCTGCAGCATTTGAGGGTTCGGCCGGAGGTTAGGAGGAAGCCAGCATGGACCTGCCCTCTCCTCCTCCCTCCACCTCCCTCCCCAGTACACAGAAGTGAGTCCCCACCAAAAGTCCTCCTCACCGTACACTCTCAGTGCGTCTGCAGCCATGTGTTCCTTCAGCCCGGGACCTTACCCTCTCAAACCCTCCCAGCTTTTTACTTGATGTAGATTTACATCTCTACCCTGAACCCCAAACTGAATGATGCCTCAAGCAAGAATAATCAATTCGAGTGGCTTGTATAATATACATATTTTATTAGGTGGAGGTGGATTTGATTTTTTTTTCGAGCTTTAAAAAAGGATATAGGTCTACATACAGTCATAAAAAAAGACATTCTTCACAAAATGAAAACAAAAACCACTGTATACAGTATGGACTTAGTTTTGTAAAAAATTATATATATATATATATATACACAACATATCAAAATGTTAACAATGACTACCTCTGAGTGAAGCTACTTTTATCTTTTTGAAAAACATATGTGATAGGAGCCAAAAGCTTTCTTCTAATATCCATTCTCCCTTTATTTTATAGTAATGGAGCCTTTAACTTTAGCTCAACCCACAACCACCTAGAATAAATAGCATAATTCTAGGGCTCCCTTGCAGCTAGTTGTAGTCATGTAAATGTTCTGACCAGTGAGATATAAGTGGATGTGTTGTATGACACCTTCCAGAGAGTGTTCCTGAAAGGAAGGGGCATACCCCGCTTCTTTTTATTCCTTCTTGCTGGCTGGAATGTGAGCATGTTGGTTGGAGCCGAAGCAGCCACCTTGGACCCTGAAGTGGAGGCCGCAGGCTGAAGATGTTGGAGCATAAGAGAGAAGCAGCCTGAGTCTCTGATAATCATGGGCCGCCAGACCAGTCCTGAACGCCCTGGATCTACATGAGAATTACTTTTCCTCTTCTGTTCTATTTAAGTCACTACTATTTTGAGTTTTCTGTCACTTGACAGTGGAACCAAATCCGAGACAATACATTTGCATATTTTTTAAAGCCATGAAATAGATAAGGGTATATTGAGAATTCGAGTCCAACTCCTGTATATGGGATAATTTTTCTAGCTGAAAAATTTTTTATTGAAACCATTTGTCCCAAGTTTCACTCGTATCTGCTCTCATACTCTGTTCAGACAAATTGCATCAAATCAGCACTTAGCAGTGTTCAGTTTTTTTTTGTTGTTTTTTTTTTTAATATCAAGGACATATTGTCCCATCCCTAGTCCACGGAGTGTCTTGATTCTAAGTCAAAAGGCTTCGCAGCTCTCCTGGGATAAGATATTGATGTGGTTCCACTGTAAAGATTTTGGAATATTTGTACTGGCCTTTTCGGTTATTAGAGACCTGTAAGTCTGAGGCAAAACCAAAGATGAGGTGCCTAAGCAAGCCCTTTCCTTGCCCAAGTGAGCTGCTTCTATCGACATATTGAGATTGGGGCCCTTGAGAACCAAGAGAAAAGTCAGTGTGTGCATGTGTGCATGTGTGAGTGTGTGTATGTGTGTGCAGCTGTGTGGTACACAAGCTTTATGGAGGTGTGTGGTACTCATGTGCTATGTGGGTGGTGCACACATGTTCATGAGGTGTTCGTATGATCATGTATATTTTGTGGGCATGTGTTTTTTGAGACTATGTGTTGTATAGGGTACGTGGTGGAGGGAGGATGTATATTGTGCTCCTGGGGTGGTGTGTGCATGGGGTGGTGTGTGCATGCATATTGTATAGGTGTGTGTTTGAAGTGTCTGGACGTGTGAGCATGTGCTTGCACACACACGTGTGTAGCAGTGTTATGTAACAGTGACAGAGGAAGCACCTCACATTGCTGGGTCCTAAAGAAGGTTGCAGTTGATTTAGAAGCCATGCCACGATTGCCAGGTTGAAGAACGCCACCCCTGCCAACCCTCCTCCATGTATTCGTAGATCACAGGCGTCCCCATCCATTCCTAATAATCATGCAATATTTACATTATGTTTGGTTATCTAAACTGCAGGCAATTTAATTTTAAGTTGGCTTCAATTCAGCTGGTGCTTTCTGCTTTCGCTGCTCCAAATAACAAAAGGTCATTTTTAAAGATATTTTTCTCCCAGGCATTTGCTTACACTGTGCAGGGAAAATTATTCTGAAACATAAGGAATACTTAAAATAACAAAATAAAAGAGAGCTATCAGATGAAGAAATGCAGGTGTCAATGAAACAGTGCTGACATTCAGCTATTCTCACACATTTAGTGTGGAAAATATTCTTCGGCATCCCACATGCCACCAGTATATACCCACACAGAATCCGTTAGCCTTTGCTTTTCGGTTCACTTACTACTGTGGCTGTCATTCCTGGGTAGGTCTGGGTTCACGGAAGAAAACAAAACAAAAAACAACCTATCCCCATGGGAGTATTTACAGATTATATTTCTACACAAGTAGAGATTCCCGACTGCATAGGGTCATAATGCCCTTGTGAGGTTTTTCTCAGAAACGAAGTTGCCTATGGCCTTGGAGGTCCCTGTGAAGAAAATGCCCGTACTGTTTCTAGGCCATGTTGGGGAAGGGCCAGACTGCCCCTAGGTGGTGGTATTGAACACTTGCCAGGAGGTGCGCTTGCTACACTTTGGGATGAGGCATTTGGAGTTTCTAAAGCCTTATGTCCCTGCTGACTGGTATTGGCCATATCTAAAAATGTGCCCAGGCTGTAAATATGGGATCATGAACATGGCCACTATGCACATAACACTGTGAGGAATAGACTGTTATCTGTATTTTAAGCTGAGGTTGAAAGTCCCTTGTCCAAGTATAAGCCTTGGGATTTGAACCCAGGCAGCTTGTTTCAGAACTCTGCCGTGAAGTATGACTCCCTCTTGAACACTTGAGCCACCAATCATGCAGGAGCCAGGTGGAGGCAGGAGGTTTTATTGCGATACCGATTCGACACCTGTTCTGAGAGGCGTAGCTCATGTGTGAGCTTGGTCAGCAGCCCAGCATCTCGGTGTGATGTTGTTGTTCATCTTAACAGAAATAATCTCATAAAATGAAGAAAATTCTTTGTTTTTTTAAGAAAGTGTTTAAAGTGCTGCTGACTGGTAGTAAAGGGAGAAACGTGACCCTCTGGAGAGAATGGTAACAAAAGAATCCACCAGCATATCCTTTGAGCTCTATGTTCAAAGGACAACCAGAAACTGACCACTTTCCCCCTGTCCTGTGGCTAGCCCTTGACCGCTCTTACTCTATTGTCAGAATGGGATGCCATTCTACTGCAGACAGAATGAAGCTTTCATAGGGTGGAAGTTAGATTCTGCTGCAAAATCTCAGTGACCCCCTCATCCTGTGGACCCTAAATGACTTGCCGCTCCGTCTGCTCTCTGAACACAGCTATTGCTTCCCTTTCCCTGACTCTGCTCCAGGTCCCCTGGTCTTCTTCTTCCTCCAACACACCAGACAAACTCCAACCCAGGGCCTTTGCACTGGCCATTCCCCCTGCCTGAAATACTCTTCCTGTAGATACCGTGACTGCCTCCCTCGCTTCCTTCAAGTCCTCGCTCAAAGCCGCTTTCTCATTGAGACCCACTGTGTCTATTTAAGATTGCGCTTTGCACCCCCACCCCTTGCTTTCCCCTTTCCTGCTCTACCCTTTCCCTGGGGTCCTTGCCAGCTTTTCAAGTACTGTACAATTTAGTTATTTATTATGTTACTATTTACTGCCTATCCCCACACAGGAATATAAGTTCTTGGTATTGTTCACTAAAGTTTTCCAAACACCTACTACGGGGCCTGACGCGTGCTACATGTTCAGTAACATTTACTGAGTGGCTGAGGAAGGAGTCTGCAGGCTGCATTTTCCTCTGTGGGGAGCTCAGGAAGCCTGTCAAGGTCCGGATGAGCAAGGGTGCAGGGCCAGTGACAGGGGATGGCTGATAAAACTCCGGGGCTCCACCAGGAGGCCCTGTGTTCTCTGCACGAGGAGGGCAAGGTTTGGCTGAACCACCATCGCGTCTGTGCAAAAGGGAAGGTCTTTATTCACAGCCTGACACTGCATGTAGGCACTTTTTGAAATAAACACACTAAAATCAGGACACTGTTGGCAAATGTCACTTTGTCTTACTCATGCAGACTGTCTTCAATAAGGGAATATATGCCAAAGGCTTAGCACAGTGCTGGGCACATTCTGAGTGTCCCATAAAGGCCAGCTGTGATCATGGTGCTCGTCTGCCTATCAGTAAGGGGAGCCTGATCACTGCCGTGAGCTGTGTGCCCTGGCTTTCCGAAGCCGCTCCCTTTCTGCCTCTTGACTTTGGACCTGTGCTTGTGCTCAGCACCCGGTGCCACCTAGCAAGTGAAGGAAGTGGAAATGCACATATGTGAACCTATTGGCCTGCTGACGGTGTTTGGCCCTGCTGAAGGGGACATACAGGGTCAGGGGCAAGATTGGGGAAGCACATCACCATCACCTCTCCGACCCCAAGGGATCAATGAGTAAATCATTCTCTGGTTCAGTGGCCTTCTAACAGCTTGAGGGACCGAAGGGAAATGAGCCAATTCCTTCAGCATCCATAAATTCCACCACTCAAAAATATCCCTAACTCCAGTCCATCTTTAGACATCAGACCTAACATCTCGGTAGCCCGTTCAACTTAACTTTTTCCCAGCTGCCTGCTTTGTATGTTGGCACAGGTTCAGCTCGGGGATAATGGGAGTAGCAGAGGGCTCCATTTCCATGTTTCCTCTTGATTTTATTTATTTATTTATTTTTGGCATAAAACAACACAAAATTATTACCTTGCAGTTCTGTAGGCTCAAAGTTCCACTTGAGTCTCACCGGGCTAGAGTCAAAGTGTCAGCAGGGTTGCACTTCTTTCCAAAGGTTCGAGGGGCGAATCCGCTTCCTTGCCTGCTCCTGACTCCCGGACCCTCCCTCCGTCTTTAAGACCAGCAATGACTCATCCCTCTGACTTTTCTTCTGTCATCACGTCTCCCACAGACTATAGCCAGGAAAGGTTCCCTGCTTTTAAGAATTCATGTGATTAAAAGGGGCCCACCAAAATAACCCAGAATACTTTTCTTATCTCAAAGAACCTAAATTACATGGTCAAAGTTCCTTTTGCCATGCCGGGTATCATATTTCCAGGTTGTAGGGATTGTGACATATCTTTGGGGACTTCTATTTTGCCTACGATGACCATTAAGATTAAGACTGTCTTTTGGTTGTAAAATTATCTCTGTGTGCATGGAAGTCTATATACCCCAATTTCAACTTTCTTTTTCTCCAAATGGCCTTTTGTTACCCTTTGGTAGGTTTTTAGAAGACATTGTTAATTGATTTTGTATAGAATCTTTCTATTCTGAAGACTTTGGCATCTTCTACTATGGGGAACATGACATCTGTCCCCAATCTCATGTTGCTGGGGTTCACAAAGGGTTCACTTTAAATGCAAAAGTGAGAGGCACCTTTTCAGCTCGAAACACCAAGGCAGGGTCTGCGGCATGGTATCCAGAGACCTCCAGGACCTGTTGTCTGAAACGGCTGTCTTGCAAGTGATTCACCTAATAAAGGGCAAGTCTAAATGAGGGAAAAACAAATTCTGCCGTAGTTTGTCCACTGCTGTGCTGAGCAGACACAGAAAAAGGACTCCTAAAGTGTCTGACTAGTAAAGTGGGTGATGTTATAGTCTGGAGAAGCTTGTGCAAGATCTGAGGAGGGAGTTTATCCTCCAAGTGCCCAAATGGCTTGGAAGCATAAAATAGTTGATTTGCTGCCTTGAGTCAGAGAAGATGCTGAACAAAGGAGTTCGGGAACAGAGATGCAGAAGGGGCAAAAGGAAGGGCACGGTTATGGCTGGCAATCCCTGTATGGGTGTGGGAAACAGTGAAAAGCACTAGTTATGATTGAGATGGTCTCTGAGAAGCACAGAGTCTGCTGAGAAATCGAACGGTCTCTGGGGAGCCCTAGAAGACCCATTCCTCTACTTTTGGAACTTTGGAAAAATGGGCCCATGAGAATTCTGAACACCTTCCCCGACCCCAATTTCAGAAGGCAGCACTGACTTTCTCAAAAGTTGATTTCAATGACAAGCTGTACAATAACACACCAGCTCTCTGGTAAACTCACTCACCAGGAATCCAGCCCACTGATGCCCCACATTTTATGCAGAACAGCTCTGGAACATTTAACCATTGGCAACTCTTACTAGAACCTTTAATTTCATTACAATGAGGCTAAGCTTAGATTTGATTTTGAAGCTGCATTTTAGAAAGCAGAGAAAGAGACTGTGGCCATGTTCAGAAAGGACAGCTGACCTCCGGGCGGCAAGGATGACTAAACTACCAGACACACAAACTCAGAGAGTAGCATAGGCTGAGGTTTCAGTGCAGGAGCAAATATCCCTCTGCTCCTGGGATGTCCGGGGGGTCCCCCGTCCTCAGCACAGCAGTCACTCTTGCTTGCCAGGATACCCAAACGCATAGAAAAGGTTAACCTAAATGAAGTGCTTGCTTCATAAGGAGGCTGGAAGGCATGTTATGTAGAACTCTCCATCATATATGGTCAGTATAAAAATATTTTAGGGCTGAAAGCTACTGAGAAACTCAGCTACCCAGAACAATACGTTTTCTGAGAGCAACTGAGGACCAAGGTTTTTCTATTCTGTGGGAAGTGGAAGTGAGCAGAGAGTTTGCATAAGTGTGGTGGTTGAAGCTGGCAGCATCATAAGACCCCTGAGGGAGTCTCTGAAGTATTTGAAAATATTCTCAATCTGCAGAAGTTTTGCCACGCACTAGAGGCTAAAAATCTAGTCATTAGACGTCCAGTAGGCATAGGTAGACACACTTTGCCTTCTCATGCAACCATAGGAAGAATTACAACTAGATCTCAAAAGAAGTAAGCAAGGACCCAGAATCAGAAAAGTGAGCTGTATGGAAGTCTAACAACCAAGGATTTAAAGAAGCCACCTTCAGCCAGACAGGTAGGAGGGGTGGAGTCACAGAGACAGGTGAAGAGGCGTGGAGATGTGGTGTGGGGCAGGGAGGCAGTGGTAGTGGCTGAACAGACAGTCCCACATTCACATGTGTTGGATAAAAACCAGGAGGGACATCTTGGGAGCCAGTGATCCCAGCCTCAGGCCAGGCCACACAGCCCAGGGTTCCAGCACCAGAAAGATAAATCCCCATAACTTCTGGCTATAGAAACCAGTGGGGGCTGGGGTGGCAGAAGAAACTGCTGGATTTTCAGGTGACTCCATTTAAAGGGACCCCACTGACTTAGAACGTAGGCAAACGCACCCACTCTGGGATTCACCACCAGAGCAACAGCTGGAAGAGCACCAGTCACATATGGGAAGTGGGCGAAGTGACTGGAAATGGGACAAGCACTGGGCAAACCTCCAGAAGCCAGGCAGCAGCATTGTCTCCTCTCCAAGCCCTCCCCCACACAGAGCCACAAAGCAGCGAAGCACATTGGCAATTCGCAATCCCACCTTGGCGCTTATCTAAGGCCCTACCCCACACAATTTACAGGTGCCTTTTCTACAATAGGCCATGCTACTAAGACAGGGAGTCAAACTAGCTCTACCTAATACACAGAAGTAAACACAGGGAAGCTGCCAAATGAGGAGACAAAGAAATATGGCCCAAATGAAAGAACAGGACAAAACCCCAGAAAAAGAACTAAATGGAATGAAGATAACCAACCTATTAAATGCAGAGTCCGAAACACTGGTGATCAGGATGCTCAAAGAACTCATTCAGTATGGCAACAACATAAAGGAAGAAAGGAAAGTTACAGTAAGTGAAATAAAGAAAAATCTCCAGAGAACCATCAGTAGAGGGGAGGAAACTGGGATTCAAATCAACTGGGATTCTTATAATAAAGAAGAAATAAGCATTCAACTAGAACAACAAGAAGAAAAAAGAATTTAAAAAAAAGGATAGTATAAGCAGCCTCTGGGACATTCAAAACATATCCACATCCAAATCATAAGGATGCCAGAAGGAGAAGAGGAAGAGCAAGAAACTGAAAACTTATTTGAAAAAAATAATGAAAGAAAACATCCTTAATTTGGTGAAGGAAATAGACATACAAGTCCAGGAAGCACAGAGAATCCCAAACAAGTTGGACCCAAAGAGGACCACACCAAGACGCATCATAATTAAAATATCAAAGGTTAAACATAAAGAGAGAATCTTCAAAGCAGCAAGAGTAAAGCAGAGTTACCTACAAAGGAATTCTCATAAGACTGTCAGCTGATTTCTCAAAAGAAACTTAGCAGGGAAGAAGGGACTGGCAAGAGGTATTCCAAGTGATGAAAAGCAAGGACCTACAGCTGAGATTACTCCATCCAGCAAAGCTATCATTTAGAATGGAAGGGCAGATAAAGTGCTTCTCAGAAAAGGTAAAGCTGAAGGGGTTCCTCATCACCAAACCATAATTACATGAAATGTTAAAGGGATTTATTTAAGAAAAAGAAAAAGATAAAAAATATGAACATTAAAATGGCAACAAATTCACAACTATCAACAACTGAATCTAAAAAACAAAACAAACAAACAAACAAACAAAACTAAGCAAACAATCAGAACAGGGGCAGAATCATAGATATGGACATCGTTTGGAGGTTTTTCAGCTGCGAGGTGGGAGGGGGAGAATGGGAGAAAATGTGCAGGAATTAATAAGCATAATTGGTAGGTACAAAATAGACGGGGATATCAAGAACTGTATAGGAAATGGAGAAGCCAAAGAACTTGTATGCACAATCCATGGACATGAGCTAAGAGAGGGGATTGCTGGAGGGAATGGGGGTATTGGGTGGAGAGGGGCAAAGTGGGAAAAATTAGGACAACTGTAATAGCATAAGCAATAAAATATGTATATTTTTAAAAAATCTAGTCATTAATTAATACTGCCCTCTCTCCTCATCTCATTTCAACTTATCTCACCTTATCTTATCCTATGTCATTCATTCCTTCATTCCTTCATTCATTCATTCAATTTTGAGTATCTACTGTGTGCCAGGTATGATTCTAATGTAGTGGATATATAAAAATAGCAGAAATCCATCCCTTTATGGAGTTTATATTCTAGTCAGGGCAGATAAAGAATAAACAAAACCAATAAGTAAATTACACAGCATATTAGAAAGTGAAAATTCTATGAAGAAAAAATAGCAAGGAGAGGGACTTCTAAGATTATAATTTTAAGTGGGGTGATCAAGTGGCCTCAATGAAAAGTTGATATTTGAGCAAAAACTTAAGAGGTGTGGGAGAGAGCAACTATCTTAGAGAGGAATATTCCAGAGAATAGAATTGAAAAAGTCTAGAGTTAGGGCAATTCCCAGTATGTTGATGGATAAAGCAAAGAAGCCAGTGCGGCTAGAGAATAGAGGGAAGCAAGGGGAAAAGGTCGAGGTTTAAGGGGCAGATCACTTTGGACTCATAGGCCATTGTGAAGACTTTATCGCTGAGGTGGGGAGCCTTTGGAAGGCTTTGAAAGAGAAGGGGTGGACTTTTATTTATTTGGATCACTCTGGTTTCTGTATCGAGGCAGAAGACATAGAAGCAGGAGGAGGAGTTAACAGACTATTGTAATAACGCAGGCAAAAGATGAGCACCTACACTAGGCTGAGAGCAGTGGACAGGGGACCCTGGAGATATAATTTGAAGGAAGGACGTGCCCACAAAATTGAATATGGGTTATGAGAGATTTTACAAGTCCAGAGCTTAGGGAAGGGATCTGGGCTGGAGATACAGGTTTGGGAGTCACCAGCTTGTAGACAGTATTTAAAGAGCAGAGAGGTGAGAATGAGACTGAAAAGAAAGAGTGAGCAAAATAGAAAGAAAGCAAGACAGAGTGCCCTGTGCTTGAGGTCAAGCCGAGGAAATGTTTCAAAGAGGAAAAGGTCAACAACTATACATCAAATGTGTTAAGTAAGACAAGGACTAAGAACTGACTACTGGGAGAAAGGAGTTCATTTGAGACCTTGACAACCAGCCACCGAGTGCTGGCAATTCTTTCTCCAAATTATCTCTTAAATCAACCCCTGCTGTTCACCCCACTGTTTCAAGACACAATCTCCTCTTGCCCTGAAATTGCCGCAACCCCTTAATCAGCTCTGCCTCAGTCTAGACCTGCTCTTTCCATTACAGTATCCATTAGTCACATGTAGCTATTGAGCACTTGGAAATGTGGCCAGTGTGAACTGAGATGTGCTGCAAGTACACACTGGATTTTGAGGACTTAGAAAAAAAAACAATGTAAAATATCTCATTAATTACCTTTCATATTGATTCACGTTAAAATGATAATATTTTAGGATTTTTGAGTTAAATAAAATATATTAAGATTAATTACACCTGGGTTTTTAATTAGTCTTTTAAAATGTGGTTACTAGAGAAATTTGAATTACATATGTGACTTGCATTTGTGGTTTGCATTATATTTCTAATGGATAGCGTTGGGCTAGACCATTTTTCACTCCCCACCCAGGTCATCATCATTAACTTCCCACTGCGTTGAAGATAAAACACCACAAACACTGCATCTTTAACATAAGGCTCCCGGTGCAAGGCCCTGCTGGTCGGCTCACCTCCAGGTACTCCCTTCTTTTCCTGTCTGCGCTCAGGCAGGGCACAGTGGACTCCTTCCTTCCCGCCCAGGGTCTGCTCAGGTGCTCATCTCTGGCTGGACACCTCTTCCCCAGCTCTCTGTGTAGCTAACGTATCTGCTGGGACTGAGTTTAAGTGTTACCTCCTCAGGGAATTTTTCCCATGATCCTTAGGCTAGAGTAGGTGCTGCACATCCCATCCCACAGCCTCTTGAGCTTCTCGTGTATAACGCTTGCCTGACTTGCCCACCGTTGTCTGCATAATCAGTTTTGCTCTTTCTCCACCAGACTGCATGCTCCCCGAGGGCAGCCTGTGCCCTGCTGTTCATGGTAACCCCTGCACCTAAAACGACAGACAGAAAACTGAGTTCCTAGGTTTTGCATTATTTTGTTCCACCTTTCCTTTGTTCACTTTTAAAAATGACTTCGCTTTAAAGCAGTTTTAGATTCACAGCCAAATTAAGGGGAAGATAGAGAGATTTCCCCTATGCCTCCCGCCCCGATACAGATACAGCCTCCCCCACTATGGACTTCCCACTAGAGTGGTACATTTGTCACAACTGACACATCATAATCACCCGGAGTCCAAAGTTTATATGAATGTTCACTCTTGGTTTTTTACATCCTATGGGTTTAAACGAATGTGTAATGACATGTATTGCCCTTATAGTATCATATGGGATAGTCTCTCTGCCCTAAAAATCTCCTGTGCTCCATTCATTTACCCCTCCCTCTCTCCAAGCCTCTGGCAATCACTGATATTTTTACTGTCTCTATAATTTTGCTTTTTCCAAAATATCATATAGTTGAAATCATGCAGAATGTAGTCTTTTCAGATTGGCTTCTTTAACTTAGCAATATGCCATTAAGTTTCATCTATGTCTTTTTGTGTCTTCATAAATCCTTTTTTTTTTCTTTTTTGCAATGAACAATCCATTGTCTGGATGTACCACAGTTTGTTTATCCATTCATCTACTGAAGGACATCCCAGATGCTTTCAAGTTTTGGTAATTATGAATAAAGCTGCTATAAATATCTGTGTGCAGAGTTTTGTGTAGACATAAGTTTTCAACTCCTTTGGGTAAATTTTTTTTTTAATTTAAGTAAGAGAGAATTGCTTGCTGGTATGTTTCATTTTGGCAATTTATTTTTCTTACTCTTTCAAAAACTACAGTAAAATTTGCATAAAAGGGAATGCACAAATACTAAGTGAATAATTCACTGTCTTTTGGCAATTAACACATCCATGTAATCAGAATTCCAATCAGACACTGAAGATTTCCATCACCCTCAAGGATATTCCCTCTCTATAGGCCACCTTCAACAAAAACCCTCCTGATTTCTACCATCATAAATAAGTTTGCTTCCTCAAGCTTTATATACAATAAATAGAATCATGTAGATACTTGGCTGTATTTGGCTTCTTTCACTTGGCATCATGTTTTTGAGATTCATTCACACCATTGTTTAAATCAGTAATTTCTATCTTTTTATTGCTGAATAATTGGACATATTTCAATTCATTTATCTATTCACCTCTTGACAGATATTTGGGTTATTTGCAGTTTGGGGCAATTGTGGATAAAACTACTATAAAGATTCATTTATTAGTTTTTGCAGATGTGTTATCATTTTTCTTGGAAAACACTAGGAGTAGAATGACTGGTAAGAGTATGTTTAACTTATAAAAAGTTGTCAGATCAATATATGAGAGCTGCAGTTTCTCCGTATCCTTAGTAACACTTAGCATTTTCAATCTTAATAATTTTGATCATTCTGAAGAGTGTGAAGTGATATCCATTAGGTTTTCATTTGCATTTCTCTAATGACTAATGGTGTTCAGCATCTTTTCATGTGCTTATTGAGCCTGTCACAAATTTTCTTTTGTGAAGTGTCTGTGGAAAGCTACAATTTTACTGGGTAGGGAAGGCAGAGATCAGAGTTGGGGGCTGCTGAAGGAGCTCCACCTAATATGTGGGAAGATCCACACAAGGGAACTTCCCTTGGTTCCTGGCCACAGAGTTCTGGGGGTTGGGGGATGCAGGGTGAGACATGGTGAGGCACGAAGATGAAGATACCTTCTGGCTGAGGGTCGAGTGGGAATATCGAAGATTACACAGCACAAAGAGACCTTGGAGTTTGGGCCCAGTCAGGACAGAGACAACTTGCTGATAACTACAAACTTTCGAATGAGACCTTTCTTGGCTACATCTGAAGAGAAAGACCCATACCCAGGGGTAAGGACTCTGCCCTAAGACAAAATAGACATGTCTATTTTTCAAACTCAGTTGTTTTCCTAGACTCTTCTCCCTCTTTCTCTGCATCTAATGCTACTAATAATAGCCAGCATTCACGGAATACTTAGTATGTGCCAAGTAGGCTGTTCTGAGTGTTCTACTTTTGTTGATTTGATTTATCATCCCAGAAATCTTGTGAAGCAAGTAGTATTTTTATCTCTATTTCACAGATGTGGAAACTAAGATACTAAGAGATTAAGCAACTTGCCTAATACTGCACAGTTTATAAGTGGCAGAGTTGGGACTTGAACTCATGTGAGCTGCTCCAAGCTTCACATTCTTAACCGCAACCATCATTACTTCAGTTTTCCTCTTACTCATAGGCTGAAAAATCATGTCTGTTCCCCTTCTCCTCATCCTTGGTTCAGATTCTCTCCATCCCTTGCCTAGATTTTTAAAATGATCTTCCCTGAGATTTCCCTGCCTCCCTAATCACGGAGGTATTTCTAAATTGCAAATCTAATCATACAAAACCACTTTTCTTTTCTGCTCAGAATCCTTTGATGACAACACCTTAGGTCTCTTTCAATCTGGTGTCCACCTCTTTACCTAGAATTCTCCACAGCACTTCCTTTTTCCCTCTTTCTTTCTGTTACTCATTATTTTCACTTTAATGACATAAAATTGACAAATAAAATTTTAATATATTTTAAGTGTACATGTGATGATTTGATATATGTATACATTGTAAACCACAACACAGTTAAATTAACATATCCATCACCTCTGGCTGGATATATATATATAAAAAATATATATATATATATATTTTTGGTGAGAACACTTAAGTTCTACTGTTAGCAAATTTCAGTTATACAACACAGTATTATCAACTATAGGTGATCCTCGGACTTTATTTCTCTTACAACTGAAAGTTTGTACCCTTTAATCAAACTCTCCCCATCCCCACCCCCAGGCCCTGGTAACTGCTGTTCTACTCTCTGTGTCTATGAATTCAGTTTTTCTCTCCCACAGTTTTCACCACTCCAGTAATACACACCTATTTGTAGTTTGAAGGATCATATTACTCCAACGCTTCTGAGCTTCCACCCCTAGCGTTTCCTCCACCACCAGTACGTTCCCCTGCTTGTCAGCCTGGCGACCTCACCTTCCCTCTAAAGCTGGTCAGGCTCCTCCCGGGCACTCACAGGCCTTTCTGTCCCCACAGATGGTGAACATGCACAGGGCATGGCGGGCCTCTGGTTTCTGGTTGCTGTACCCATGGGCTGGGGCCATGTTCTACTTATTGCCCGGAGCCTGGCACATGCTGGGCACAAGGTCGGCACACAACAAACACTCCCTGAAATGCGGTACACGGCTGTTAGCTCCAGGCACCAACCAAAGGATGTTATATTGTCCTCCTCTTAGGTGGACAGGAATGAGGGTGAATGGCATCTTGAGAAGCTTGGATGCACCAAGAAAGGAGAGGAATGTGATGGTAGAAAGTTTTTTCAATTTTGCAGCCTTCCGGTGGCCGGCCTCGCTTTATTAGCAGAAGGCCAACAGCATCCTCACAGAAGGAGAAACCTCTCTCCTTGGTTTTTCAAGGAAGCTGAGAGTCCACTCAAGGGCTTTGTTGTTCTCTGCCTGCCTCCTTCGCCCAGTTGTTTCTCCCTGGAATTGTCCTTTTCTCAGAAGGGAGAGTTCAAAAGATACAGCTAATCACAAAGAGCTCCACGATACTTCCTGAGGTGGGGGGAGAAGGATCCTTGGCCCAGATGTGCATGAGCTGAGGTGCAGTAACCCCTGCTCCCTGTACTCATCTCCTCCTCTTGCCCGTTGAGTGCAAGTGAATGGGAAGGGAGTTTTGTTAATGAAGGTGCAGCTGGGCTGGCTACGTACCTTCCCACTGGACCTTGACAGAAAACTGTGTCAAGAGGATAGTTTTTATTTTTGCTGCTCAAAATTTTGTTTTCCTTGCCCAGACAGTGTGGCTAAGTTGGTGTCATCCCGCAAACCAAAAGGTTGCCAGTTTGATTACTGGTGAGGGCACATACCTGGCTTGCAGTTTGGGTCCCCAGCTGGGGCACATGCGGGAGGCAGCCAGTTGATGTTTCTCTCTCACATTGATGCTTCTTTCCCTCTCTTTTCTCCCTCCCTTGCCTTCTCTCTAAAATTAAAAAGAAAAAATTTAATAAAATTTTACCAAGATTTTGAGAAGGTGATTGACAAATATGCAGATTTGGGGAAATAGGGTGGGGGATCAGCAGATGAACCCCAAGGACCGCCTGTGTTGGAGCAGGAGCCTTAACCAGGTCTTGCCCACACCAGTGTGATTAAAGCTGGGCTGTCCTGGAATGGGCAGTTGCAAATTTGAGGTGCTTCCTGCAGAGGGAAGCCAGCCTGCCACGTTGCCCTACCAGGAAACTCTAGATTTCTCCAGCTGTTTCAGCCTGGGTCAGGTATGTCTTTACGTCGCCTCTTGTGCCCTGTACTTTTCCTTTACAGAACTACCAGAGTTTGCAAGATATATTTCAGGGATTTTCTTATTAATGGTTATGTCCTCCACTGAACTGTGAGCGCTTAAGGAAAGGACGTGCCTGTTGTATCCAGACCCGAGCCAGGGCCTGGCACATAGCATTTGTTGACTGACTGACTGACCGACTGGCTAAATAAATAAATAAGCAAATGAATATAGTCGAGCTGTCCTTGGCAACTCTTGGAAAAGGAAGGGTTTTATGAAATTCTTTTATCATAATGAATTGTCCCTCTTTCAGCAGCATGACACTCATTGAAACACGACCACTTCTGAGCTGGTTGTCCAGGTGTAGAAGTATTTGACATTGACACTTACATGCTCAGTCAAAGTCAGCTTCCCCATCTTGCTGTGGAGTGCGCCAGGAAATATGGCAGGGAATTGGTCAGGGCTGAATTATGTCCCCTCGACTTCCATGGGTTAAGCCCTACCTCTCAATGTGACTGTATTAGGGATAGGGTTTTAAAAGAGGTAAGTAAAGTTAAATAAAGTCCTATGACATAAATGAGTTAATGAGGTCCTAATTGGGTAAGACTGGAGAGACCATGTGAGGATACTGTGAGAAGGGTGCCATTGGCAAGGCAAGGAGGTTGACCAGAGCAGGAACAAACCCTGCTGACACCTTGATCTTGGACTTCCAGCCTCCAGACCAGTGAGATAATACAGTTCCATTGTTAAAGTCACTTAGTCTGCGGTACTTTGTTATGGCAGCCCTAGAAAATGAATACAGGACTTGACTATAAAAATAAGTATGACAATGTAAGAGAGAGAATCGTTATTTCTATGGGGACTGGAAGACTCTGAGGAGTAGTATTTCATCTGGTCTTGAGGACATGAAAGGACTTCAGCAGGTGATTATGGAGCATCTTCTGGGTGCCAAGCACAGCTGGAAGCTTTCTTTGTGTGACCTTTCCTTGGGATTGATTGCATCTCTGGGAGGTCCTTACTCCCCCTTTTCCAGATGAGGAAATTGAGGCTAACTGAGGTTAAGTAATTCTTCTAAGTTTACACCATTAAGAAGTAGCAGAACTAGGGCTTGAACCCAGGATTACTTTAGACCAAAGCTGCTGCTCTTTCCATTATACGAGGCACGGTGTGTATCTGAGGATGATAATGATAGGAATACCATGCTCACAAGAACTATGAGCCTGGCATGCACATATGTTACACACATCATCCAATTTCTTCATCTCCACAACAGGAAATGAGGGAGATGCTCTTACAAATGTTAAAAACTGGCACAGAGGGAAAATCCATTCAAAATCATACATCTAGTGGCTGGTTTCTAAATCCATGTGCTTAACCAATTCATTTATTTATTTTTGGATGCATACACATATGAGAGCTGGAGAAGGAAGAATGGGGCCAAATGCTGCTAGTTTTATGGTTTTTAGGCTGAAAGTCTCTCAGGACAAGCATTGATTGACAAAATTCTGTGTGAGCAGCAGCAATAGTAACAATGAGCAACGGTGCATGGGGCCAAGTACCTGCTTTCTCTGGGGCAAAGCAATCATGGCAAAGACAGTGTGCCTCCCAGAATCACCTCTGCACCCTGGAATGGGCACGGCATCCCTGGTGGCTCTGCGATTGAAGCCTCTGTGAACTGAGATGAGAGGTGGGTGTTTTGGAGGCCAGCCGCCCCTAAGGTTCCTGCCGATCCCTGAGTCCTCAGCCTCACAACCTTGTTCGGTACAAAGTCTACATCCAATAGTCAACCCTCAGTCTGGGAGTGAGAACCAGGGTCGGAGGCCTCAGGTCCCAGGAACGCATAGTTCGGGGAAGCCTGAAGCTCAGTGTGGTTGCTGCAGGCCGCCTCTCCCCCGCTCAGCAGCCTGTGACGTGGTAACATGCAGGATAACCCCTCTTGGCCACGGTGCTGGCAAATCTTCGGGGCTCCAGCACTGCGTTAAAGGTGGGCCTGTGCCGAACAGACAGAACTTTGCTTACTCAGTCCCCAGAGTTCCATCAGAAACGGCCCAGGGCCTTCTTGGCTTTTTATTTCTGCCCTCTTCCCTAGCAGCAGTCCAGGGTAGTGGCTAGAGAACAAGCCACCCTGACATCACCCCTCTGGTTTCTAGACCTCTCCGCATGAGTCCCTGGCTCTATGTCCATCTTCCTTGCAGCAGAATTGGCCAGACTGGGACCAGAGATTCTATGGTTCTCCTGTGGGACACCTGGGTTCTCCCTCCAAGAAGGGCCATTTGCTGACCCGTGGGAGCCTTCACGTTCCAATGCTGCCAGTGTTCCCATTTAAGAACATTAAAAATGTGTAGTCCAGGAGCAACTCTTTATGGAAACATTCATTAATTCACGCATGCGTTATCTGGAAGTTTTCCACTTCTTCTTTCTCATGCTGTTACTTTCTGGCCATTTTCTGCAAGGGGTCAGATGTCTCTAGTACAGAATAGTAACCTGTGTGCCATGGTTTTGTTGCCCCTGGTTTGGGAGTGAAGGGCACCGGAACGCGACGCCCCAGCATGTGTCTCTTTGGCATAAGGATTATTTTGAACAGAAAGCAACTGAGGAACAGCAGAGGTAGTAAAAGCAAAGCACAAGTTTTCCTTTTGTAAAGGAAATTTACATTTATAAAGGAAATTTCATTGCGTAAAGGTGTCTCCTCCTCCCACTGCAGGAAGAGGCGAACTCAATAACGTATCAATGGGGAAGGCACAGATTCAAATATGCATAGCAAACTTTACAACAATCCTTATTTACTAAACTTTTCCTGGTCACTTTCTCATAAATTGCCTCCCCTACCCAGAAACCCCAAACACCTCTTCCTTTGTCTAGCCTCTTTTCCTCCCTTTGTTGCACTTTTAGGGTGGTATATAAGCCCCCAAATTCTTTTTTTATGTTAATGATTTTAATTGCATTTCTTTCTATTACCATTTAGTTCCCCTCCTTATACCCCCCTCCCCCCACAATCACTGCACTGTTGTCCATGTCCATGAGCCCTTTATCCTTTTTGCTCAATCCCTTCCCCATCTTCCCTCTCCCCCTTAGCTCTCAACCTGCTCTCTATCTATGAGTCTGTCTCTGTTTTGCCTGTTAGCTCGGTTTGTTCATTAGATTCCACATATGAGTGATATCATATGGTATTTGTCTTTCTCTGCCTGGCTTATTTCACTTAGCATAATGTTCTCCAGGTCCATCCATGCTGTTGCAAAGGGTAAAACTTTCTTCCTTTTTACGGCCAAGCAGTATTCCACTGTGTAAATGTCCCATAGTTGTTTTATCCACTCATGTACTGATGGACGCTTGGCCTGATTCCCTCTCTTGGCAACTGTAAATCACGCTACGATGAACATAGGGATGTTTATGTTATTTTGAATTAGTGTTTTGGGTTCCTTTGGTTATAGTCCCAGAAGTGGGGTCAAAAGACAGATCCATTTTTTATTTTTTCAGGTATCTCCATACTGCTTTCCTGGAGCCACATTTTTCTCTGTGAGCTCTCATGTGTAAGTACATAATTAAATTTATTTTTTCTCTTGTTAACCTACCAGTTTGATTTGTAGGCCACAGTCATTGAAACTACATAGGCAGAATAAGAATTTTTTTCCTCCTCTAAAGTTCTGGCAACCACAAAGGACCAGCTGGGATACCCTACTTGTTCTTATGTCTTCAGCTGAAATCCTGGATGTCTGACAAAAGACAAAATCTCCTACTAAGTCAGCCTCCCAGATTTCTGCCTATACTCAACAAAGGGCAGTTAAGAGTCTTTTTGTCTTTTCCTTTCCAAATTCAGATTAACAGAAGAAAAGCACTGGTAAGAATTTATTATCTACATTGAGACGCTTGTGAAATTGTTTTTTTTAGATTTTATTTATTTATTTTTAGAGAGAGGACGGGAGGGAGCAAGAAAGGGAGAGAAACATCAATGTGAAAGACAAATATCAACTGGTTACCTCTCGTACACACCCCAACTGGGAACCGAAACCACAACCCAGGTTGTGCTGTGACTGGGAATCAAAGTGGTGACATTTGGCTTTAAGGGATGACTCCCAAGCAACTGAGTCACAGTAGTCAGGGTGTGAATTTGGTTTTGAGAGCTTATTGGTCATTTGTCCTTTCCTTCCCAGGGGCAGTCACTGCTTTCCTGGTTGTCTTGCTTCGTGTCCTGGGAGCTTGTCTTGGCTTTCCACCTGCCAAGGGGCACAGGTCGGTTGGCCTGTGTCTGTAGATGACCAACCATCAAGTTAGAGGCCCCAAAAGAAATGTGAGTTGTGTCCCATTACAGCGGATATCCTGATACTAGTTATCAGAAGATTTGCCTAAGTCTTTCTCTCTTTTTGGCTATCTTTGGGAATGACTCAGTCATGAGGGCCACATCTTTTACACTGTCTTTGGGAACACCTCTTGTGTCCATGGATAAGCAATAAAAAGGCTATTGGTTTTGGTTTTGAGTCACAACTGGAATAGGTATACCTTTGGTTACAAAAAAATCCCAAATCCATTTTCATTTGTCCGGTCTCTACTCCACTTTTTGTTGCCCTTTGAGGGTTGTATGTAAGCTACTAAATTCTAACTGTCTTCACATATAATTAAAGCTGTTTCTTTTTCTTGTTAATATGTCTTTTGTCAGTTTAGAGGAAAAATAGTTTTTCCTTACCTACAGGAGGCAATGTGCCATTGATTAAGTGAACAGAGCTGTCTCAGTTCTGTGGTCAAAGATGATCAGGTTGCAGAATGAAGAAGTAAAATATTAAATAACCCACACTCACCTGCACCCCAGTCTTTTCACCCTTCAAGAAAAGGCGATGTGGGCAATTCCAGTAGGATGCCCTGCAAGGACTGCCCAGTGCTGCTCTGTTCCTCTTCAGTCTGCTTTGTTCAGTGTCCTCCTGTCCCTTTGGACCTCAAACCTTGTTTGCACAGCTCTGGTGAAACTCACAGCAGCATAAGACTAAAGAAAATGTCAATTAACCAATTAAGTGTTGTACAGCAGCCTTTTAAAAACCAGTTAGAAGATTTCTGTCAAATATCCCAAAACATGTTTATGCATTTCTTTTCCTGGCTGGATTCCACCTAACACATGCCCTATGACCCCACCCCAAAGAACAACATGCCTTGGCATTCACCGCTTCTCTCCCTCCCTGCCCATCATGGAAGCTCTCTCCTCCCAATGTTCTTTGCCTCTGTCTAGAAAGTCTGTTTTCCTGAAGGAGGTGTGGTCCAAGAAATGGGGAATCCAGGGGAGGAAAGCCAGCATTCATGGAGGGCCACCACGGCCAGGCACTGCATTAGGTGTTTCCTCTACTTTTTTGCACTGAATCCTTACGATAATCCTATAAGATGTACGTCCTGTTTTGGAAACATGGAAGCTAAAACGCGGAGGTTAGGGGATCTGTTCATTGACATACAGCGACGTCTTCTGTTCCTCAGCCAGTTCTTCCCACTCAGGGTGGAGTCCCCAGAGAAGCAGAGGATTGCCAATCCTCACGACACGTGACAATCACTGTGGCTCTGGCATGGAAACCAAGGGAAATAGATGGTGGCAGCCAGAGTTTCAAGCCCAGGTGCCCAGACTTACAATTAGCCGGCAAAACGGAACTGACCAGAGAGGCCAGAAGAAACCAGCGGCTTAAGGAAAGCCAGCAGCAGGTGAGCAGGTTTCGAGGCTCTTCATTCCTTGCATGTCCTTGGCAGAGTTTGGAAATGCAGCCTGGCAGACCTGAAAGCTAAGAGGAGTTTAAGAACACGATCACATTCTCTTTCAAAGAGAGCTTTAGTTTGAGGACAGAGAATTCGCCTGCTGCGTTCTGTGATCCAGCTAGAACAGCAGACCTGACCTGTCATCTCCTTGTTGCTATAGGAACAATTTCCTACACATTTTCTGAAACACTCAGGCCTGGGTAAACACTGCCATTGTTAATGTTATGTACTTCCACTGGTTCAATTAGAAAAAGAATGGTTAAGTTTCTACCTACCAAAGACAAAAACTGAAGACCTTCCCAACTTGAAAACTCATCGATGATCCCATCTGTAATCATAGGGATGCCTGCAAACTCCTCCTGAGGTGCAGTCAAATTTTCCCCTGGGGCTTATTTCCTAGGTGAACAATGACTGGTGAGGAAGGTGCTGGTGGTTTAGTTCAAGGAATTCATTGCTGGTGACTATGACTCACCTCAGGGGCCTTGGCTCAGTACAAACGCAAAGGAGCTGCCTATTCATTCACACACACACACACACACACACACACACACACACACACACAGAGCCCCTATTTCATTGTTGTTGTGCTCCCTCATATTCCCTTCCTGGAGGCCAGCAGAAATTCCCCAAATCTTAGAACTCAGGTAAAGTTTGCTTCTCTCTGTACTGAGACCCAGCCTGTACATACCATTCTTACTTTGCATTGGCATGCAGGACTTTTAATTTTTTTAGAGGAAGATTAGGACATTTGTTTAACCCTCACTCAAGGATATGTTTATTGATTTTAGAGAAACGGAGAGGGAGAGAGAAAGAGAAGAAACATCGATGTGAGAGAGAAACATCAATGGGTTGCCTCACATGCATGCCCTGAGGGTGGATCAAACTTGCAACCTTTTGGTGTATAGGTCGATGCTCCAACCAGTTGGGCCACCTGACCAGGGTGGAAGATGAGGACATTTTTTTGAGGTGGAATTTTTTATGTGGAGGCAGCCTCAACATAGGTGGACGGGGGGCTGGAGTAAGACTCAGAAGTCTCGCCCTGCCACTGATCGAGCTATGGGAACCTAAGAAAGTCGTACGGCTCAACTAGATGATGTTTTTCTCATCTATGAAAAAAATAAGGATGGTCAAGCCTTCTTCACAGCCAACTCGATTCAGTTAAGTAAATTGAATGATTCATTCAGTAGTTATTTAGGACTGAGAATATTTTAAATAAGCATGAGCCAAGGTCCCTGCTCTCATTCTAATGTGCATAACTAAGAAGCAAAAATAATAAATAGGGAATAAATAGTGTGCAGACAAATAAACGGGGGGGTATAAAAGAGAGGGACCTGACGATTGCTTTAGAATGAGGGTGGGGTAGAGGATAGGTCAGATTTTTGGACTAAATAGGTTGTTGAGTAAAATGGGGAAGCCTAGAGAAGGAAGAGGTTTAGAGGGATCAGGAATTCTATTTTATTTGAGACATGTTAGGTTTGCAATTTCTTAAATATCTAAGGAGAGATGTTATCTAGGTAGTTGGATATAGGAGCCTAAAATTCAGGAGGTAAGTCAGAGCTGGAGATAAAAATGAAGAAATTAGTCACTATAGAGGAGGTATTGGAGCTGTGGGGCTGGGTGAGTCACCTAAGGAGAGAGAGGATATGCAGGGGCTGAGCCCTGGAGCTTGCCAACATTTAGATGACACTGAGGAAGAGGATCCAGCAAAAGAGATGAGAAACAGCTGTCGCTGTGGTCAGAAGAAAAGCAGAAGAAGGCAGGAAAAGAAGGGAGCATCTGACCAGGAAGAGTGAGTGGCCAACTAAGAGGCCAAGCAGTAAGTTAAGAAAAGTGACAATACAGGGACAGTCTTATCAAGCAGTTGTGTGCAATGGAAACATACTTTAAAAACCACATGGTACTGTCGGTGTTTCGCAAAAGGAATATTTGTGCAGAAGTAGTACCCACAGAGAGCGTATTTCAAATACACATGCCTGGACCTCAGTCCCTGATCAACTGAATCCATATCTTTGGGGTATTTGGAAGGCCTCTGATGCAACCTTAATTAAGTGCCACCATGTTATCCAGCTGTAAGTCACTGTTACTATTATCTCCATGTTCCACTCCCAGGTTGCTTCTGTTTCGCTTCCATCCTTCTCACAGGTGTCTTATGAACATCGCCATGGGCTGCCAGTTTATGTTCTTATCAGTGGACACACTGATAATATGTAACAATCATGTTCAGCAAACCCACTGTCATATTTTACATAAAAGAGTTCTTTGCATTGTGCAAATACTCTTGGAGCTTTGGAACCCACAGCTGAAGAGTTCACAGTTAAGTGTTGCAGAGAGAGATCTCTGAATTGGTTTGTGAAATTTCCCTCCTCAAACATGAGTTCTAGTTGGTTTGGATAAGAAAATTGTTAACAAAATGTCCCCAATGGTCACCTTTTGAGGCACAGCAGACAGGTTTGTTCCCACCCACGGCATGTAGCCACTAGTGACCTCGCACAAGGCTTTCTCATTAGCCCTCTTCTCTTCCTCCAACTCTGTGACCTTTGACTTTGTTTCATATTCTTCCATTTTAGAGGCTCTGGATAAATGGGAAGATGTGGACCTGGTAGAATAGTGAAGGGAACATTTTTTAAAGACCTCAGAAATGCTCTATTGATTTAAAAATACAGTTCGAAAGTAACTAATAATCGTATGGCAATTGCTTTTGAGGAGTCTGTTGAGCCTCTGGGAAAATGATTATGAACACATTATTATGTCAATTACCACACAAATAATCAAATGGCCTCCTTCTCACACTCAAACACCTGGATATGGCTCAGGCGGGCTGTCATGAGTGCCTGCTTGGCTGTGACATCTTTATTAATGAGCAAGAGGCAGAGGTAAACATTGTGTTAATTAAATCTACTGTGGATACTAATCTAGAAGGTACAGTTAGCCAGGGAGAAGCACAGATGTCACACTAACTCACTCTGATCTTTTAAGCATGTAGAACGAGAAGAACAAAATGAGTCTTGACAATAGAGAGCGAAAAGGAGAGAGACAATATCCTAGAAGCACAGATTATTGGAAAGACCACGGGAAGAAGGCGACAGCAGTCATCGCCATTATAGTGCACCGGGCATGCTGAGTTAGCATGGCCATGCCCAGAGACTGGATCTCCAGAGAAGACTGCAATATTAGTCTCCAAGGACAGGGAAGAGGAAGGCAGGCTGCTGGAGACCATGCTTACAGAATGAGAGTGGCTGGGGTCTAGTCGGCTGGTTCCTAACGGCCAGCTGAAGCAGCTCGCTTTAGTGGGAGAAGCAAAGGCATGACTGAAGAAAAGGAAAACTGATGTAGGTCCTCTTTCCCTCAGGGTCCTGGGGATAAGTGGTTAATGGGAATCTTGTTGGGCAGATGTTGACATTAATACAGGGCGATTATGCTCAAGAGGGAAAGGGCAGAAATGACAACACCTTGGTGATGTCAGCCACTTCTCACCTTTTCCTCCTTTTTCCAAAGCTGCTGCCCCCTTTAGCATTATTCCCCTTTTCTGTTAGCCGCTGGCCTGATCTCAAGAACAAAAATGAAGAACATTCACAGGAACCCGAAGAATTAACCTCTTATCCTCTCTGAGTGCCTGTCAGGTCCAAGGAGACAAGGCCCATCTGGTATATCACCAGGTGGCTGGGAGAGATGAGGACATCCGCACTGAAGTGGACCACTATGTTCAACCTCTTTGGACCTGGGAGTGGGACCCAGGAGAAAGACCTGAGCCCTCCCCAGTAATGAGTCGGATTTATTCACTCTGTAATTTTATTGGGCAACTGCTACTGCTGGGGTCTGTGTCAAAATCTCGGAACATAAGGAAGCAGGAAGGAAAGATATACAACAAACCATGTCAACGGGGGGAGGTAATCTCCGTAACTTGTTTATATCCTAAGGGTACTATGGCATTGAGGAGGGTGCACACTATTCATCGTTAGGGCCTGAGGGCTGTCAGAGAAGCCTCATAGACAAGATGCTCAGTCTGGGTTCTGAAAACCAGGTATGAGAGTTTTCCAAGATATGTGTTGGCAGAGAAAGAAAGGGTGGGAGAGATGGGAAAGGAGGGAGGAGAGAAGCATTCCAGAGCGTGGGAACAGCATGTGCAAAGGCACAGAGGCATCATGGTAAGGTATGCTAAGGAGGCCACAGAGTTTGGAAACCCGGAGCATAAGGACCCCAAGGCCGACATTACTAGTGTGCAGCAGTATCTGGTTCTCCTTTCTTTCCTGGCCTTGTGAGAGACCAAACTTCCCACCTCCTTCGTGGGGATGAGGAGGTACAAATCAGCTCTGGCCAATGAAATATAAGTGGAAGTGACGTGTCACCTGCATGCACAGGTAGCGGAAGCCTCCTGTGAGTCTCCAGTCTCTCTTCTGCTTGGAGGATCTGTATTGAGAGGACAGAGCCACAGGTAGGGGATCTGGGAGCAGGTTCTCTCCATGTTAAGGAGTTTGGATACTCTGGGCCATGGAGAGATATGAAAGGTGCTTTAAACATGAGAGCGACGTGATCAGGCTTGGGGCCTGTATAGAAAGGTGTGACTGAAGGCCGAGACCAGTTAGGAGGTGATCAAAACAGTTGAGTAACAAATGACTTGAACTAAGACCATGGCAGTGAGGTAGGAAAATGTTACTATGGTAAAACTAGGAGGACTTAGTGGCTTAGGTTAGTGGAGTAAAAGAGGAGGAAAAATGAATTTAGAATGACTCTTTGGTCTTGGGCTCGAGTGGCTATATGAATAATTTCATTATTAATCAGGATTCAGGATGCTGGACAGGTTTGGGTGACAGATTATTTAATGTCTTTTTTCCTATCAGTTTCCCGAAGACCTTAGTGCTACATCCAGCAAAAGGTTCAGTCCACGGGTTCTGGCTTCCAGGTTCTTCCTCTACAGTGTTTCCCAGCCACAGCCTGGGCCCCGCACCACAGTAGAATCATTCCCAATAAGTTTTTTATGGCTCTGTTGAGATATCTCTCCAGAGGGTTGAGCTATGAAATCAGGGTCTATTTAACCTTCTCGTGGCACATGTGTGGTTTCTCGGGAAGTCATACCACTACAAACAGCAAATAGTAATGACAAAGCCCTGTTAGACTCATAAACCTTGGAAGGCACCATAAACCAAGAGAAAGTGGGCCAGGTGTGATTTTTAGCCTGGAAGAGCCACCCATAATTGTCACGGTGACAGGAATCTCCTGGCCAGTGGCTGAGGACCTAATGACCATCAAACGCCATGAGGCAGCAGTTTTTGCAGCTATTACTGGATTATCCACCCCTTCCCCACTATTTCGATACGTGTTTGGAATCCTGTGGCTAAATTTGGGGGTCCTGATTATCATTTGGAACAATCATATAGCAAACCTAAGAATCTAGATGCTGCTGCCGATAACAGTAATAACAAACATTCTTTGAATATTGTCCTAATATATAGAGGTACCCAGCGCCTGGGCTCTGTGGTCAGCTTCTGGACTTACAGGTGAATGGGTGCATTCTAGCCCTAGAACTGGCTAGTCGATTAGTACAGGATTCCGATCAGATGCCCTAGGGGGTTGCATAGGGAGTGTGCATGGGGATAATGGGCTATTTGTAGCCGATAATGAAGTGAGGATCAAAAAATCCGGTCAGAAACAGGTGCACGGGGGGAGAGGGACAAAAAGTGAGGGGGAAAAGGTGCTGCTTGATGCTTGCACAAGTGCATGTGGCTGCCATGAACCGTGAAGTTGCATTCCAGTCTCTGTTCACTGAGAACGTAGGCTGACTTGGCCTTTCTCCTGCAGGTTTGCCAATAGAAGAGGCCTGAGACTACGGATGGCTGGCCATCAGCATCTGTGGCCAATGTGGGCAAGGTGAATGGGGGTGAATGTTGACCTCTGGAACTTCAATGAGAAAAAGCCTCATAGTGCAAGCTAATTATCCAGCCCAACACCCTCCTAGGACCCCTTCCTCAGAATAAGAAATATATGGCAATGGGGGGATGTGCGGGTGGCCATGGTCTTAGAACTATCCTTCTTGTGCTCCGACCACACCCCTGCCCCGCCCCACCAAAGATTTTGGCCTCAGTGCCACAGTTAAAAGCACAGGCTGACTTTACTACTTATGTAATGTTTGAAATAAGCCTGCCACTTACCCTCTCTGAATCTTGTATTTTTCATCTAAATTGTAGATAACAAGACCCGTCTCACAGAATTATTGCCACGAGGGTTAAATAAGATACATAAGGCATAATGGGAGATCCCTGTCCCCACAACTTCACCTATGGTAAGGTGGCCTGGAAAATTGGGGATGGGCTCTGGCTGGGTGGCTAATTAGGTTGGAGCGTTGTCCTATACACTGAAAGCCTTCAGGTTCAATTCCTGTTCAGGGCACATACCTAGGTTGTGGGTTTTATTCCTGATTGGGGTGCATATGGGAGGCAACTAATCAATGTTTCTCTCTCACTTTGATGTTTCTCTCTCTCTCTCTCCCCCCCTTCCTCTTGTTCTAAAATCAATAAACATATCCTTAGTTGAGGATTTAAAAAATAATAAGTAAAATAAATAAAAAATGGAGAATGGGAGCTCCTACCTGGGGCAGTTTATAACAGAAGGGGAACTTGGAAAGCAAATGTAGGAAGGAACTGGTGGCCGTGGAGTTGGGTTGTAGGGCCTTTACACCTCTAATATCCCCCCGACAAATCCCTATTATAAACTTTGTCAGAATCAGCACGCAGGCAGACTGACTTGCTTTGGATTTTCTTTCATTCTTGGTTGTTATGAGCAAGTCCCATGTCTATGAAGGATTTTATATACAACCGTGAGCCCAACAGGCTCATCATAATGTAAATATTATCTCTGGCTGCAAAAGGAGGTCTCATAGCAGCTCATGCAACTTCACAAGATCTCTGTGCCAGTCTGAGGGGAACATTTCTGCTCATACCCATAGCCCCTGATATGTGCTTGTAACACCAAGCTGAACCACAATTTCAAAGAGAAGAGGGAAAGCGGGAGGCCCAAGCTAGCTGAGAACCTCACTGATTAGCTAGCAGTCAAGTTTTCCAAAGATCAAGTGTAGCGCAATCTCCCAGATGTTAATATTCACAAACAGCCCAGGACAGCGAGGAGCACACAGCAGGAAGTGAGACACACTGGCTCTGAGCATTTCAAAATGGTACTTCTAGGATCAGGAATTTGGCCATGTCTGCCACAACCACAGATTTATTTCCCCTTTGACTCCACCACCCCACTTCTAGGATTCAACCTCAAAGACACAGTGGAAAAAATACTACACCACATATGTATGTGTAGAACTATTCACTCAGTACAATATGTAAGAGTCAAAGACTGGAAACAACCCAAACACCCTTAAACAAGGAGTTGATTGAGTAAACTATGGAATGTATCTACAATTGAATGGTATGCAGCTGTCAATGAGAATGATAAACTGCTATGGAATGATCTCCAGAATACACACAAACACACACACAAAACATATATACATAAAACACGTATATATGCATATCTGTATATGTGTGTATATATGTATATATAGATGTGTTTATATATACACACAGCCACACACACTCATTAAAAAATATATTACCATGGGGGAAGGAGAGAACAGGAGAACGTTGAGTTGAATAAGAACTAGGTCTCTCTGAATGCACCTTGTTTTACAGTTTGATTTTAGAATCGGTAAATGTTACATGCAATTTTAAAATAATAACTAAATAAAAAGAATCCCCTGAAAACGAACAGCAAATAACCTACTTAGATATCTAGTTGGTAGCATAATCACTCATAAGAGTCTTATTTTAAAGAACATAAACTGCAATATTTTCACTACACAGCCCTAGTGAGAAATATCCCAAGGACAAAAAGAACCGCAAAGGCACCAAGAAGCCTTGCTCTGCATTCAGTGGGCTTGTTGTAGGTGGTTGATATTATTTTGAAAACAGGATAAAACAGACATGCTTGTTCTAATCTCATTTGGAAGGAACCAAGCTTTTCGACATAAGGAGATAAAACATAGACAAATAAAGGAATAAAATCAAGAAATTTAAATAAAACCCCATTATTCTTACTTCAAATTGAATATAGCAGTATAAACTCATGGTTTATTTTTCTTTTTCTAAAAATTTGGTGTTTCCTAGTAATATTCACTGAAAAGATTTAGAAGCAATGACAACTCAGTAGCAACCCTACTTCCCAGATTGTAGTCTGTAGATGCCATTTCTCACTGAAAGGAACAAGGACTTCTTGAGCTAGAACATCTTGTCATGACTGAAAGCAAGGAAGCTATGGAAAATTGCTGTGATCACACCAAAATGACATAGTAGTCAACTTGAAGGGTCCCCCACCTTCCAAAGATGAAACAGTTTGATCATTAAAAGAAAAAAAAATACTGCAATGGATTGAAATACATCAAATATGGAAAAATCTTTGGGTTCATAACAATACTCCACACCCCTTACATGCCTCCCCCACTACCACAACAGGTAAAACCTCTTTAGTCACCTTTGGAAGTGGCCAGAGCACCAACTCAATATTTAGAAAATTGACAAATAAATGAATCAGGTAGTTATCCTACCTTTTTCCTAAACAAACTATACCTGTTGGCAACCAAATAATTGTTATGGGGAAGCTGTTTGTGGAAGAAACCCAACTAGGAAGCCCAACAGGGATGATAAAATTGGGAACTCTCCAATCCGCAAACCTTAACAAAATAATGGTTTGAGGCAACAGTCACCAAGGGCTGCTAAAGCCATTAGGGTTCAAGGTTGATAGGGACAGATCCAGTTGACACTAGCTGAATTCCATAAGGTATGGATCAGGTTGACACCATCTAAACCCAAAGATCAAGGTTAAATGAAGCGGGTATTATGGGTATCCTGATGAACTACAGCTGGGAGTATACAGCAGTGCTTACGAAGTACTCAATGTATTCTACCCCTCCCTTAAAAAACAAAGAAACTGAATGTAATCAAAGGCTAGACCTAACTCACATTTCACGGACGAACACAGTAAATGACATCACAAGTAATTTAATTGGAATTATTAAGTACATGGAAAATTCTGCAGATCAAATGATCCAACTTAATCCAGAAATAAATGACTCTTTAAGTGACTCTTAAGATAAGTGAAACAATTATAGATGAAATGAGATTTAAGACTATACCAAATTTAGCGACTCTTGTTGAATGACATACAGATGTTAATTATACTACTCTTTCAACTTCTCAGTAGGTTTAAAATTTTTTCACTTAAAAAAAATAAATCAAAGGGAGAAAAAGACATATAAGCCAAATGTGCTATGTGGCACTTGACTGGATGCTGATTTGAGCAAGTCAATTTAAAAAGATGTATTTGAGACAACCAGGGAAAGTAGAATATGGGCTTTATTGTGAATTATTGTTAATTCTGTTGGGTCTGATCATTGCATTGTGATTATGGTAAAGTCATTGTTTAAAAATATATATATAACAAAGTAGTAGTAACTGAAAAGGCATTCACCTAGAGCTAAAGCCCTAAGGTACCGGAGATAAAATGCGCTGCTAGAGCTAGTGTTCGGGCTCAGATCCTGGCCCTCCACTTTAACTGGGAGAACCTGAGTGACTTTCCCGGGCTCCCTTAACTTCATTTTACACACACCGCCTATTCTGTAGGACTGTGAGAATTAAATGAAATCATGTTTATGATAGTGCCTAACACCTAACTGATATTTAACATAGTTATTTTTATGGGAAGGGTTATCTTTTACCCTTCCCATATCCAGATGGATTTTCATTTAACCAATACCAATATTTTTTAAATCTAGTGTCGTGATAGACTTTCAAGCATTCACTATACACTAATGACAAAGTTATTCCTTACATCCCATCAGCCCAGCTCACATATCAAAGGGAGAAAGAAAAGAGAGGCTTAAAAAAATGGGCAGTCCCATACTGGTCACATCAGTGAGGCGGTCAAATAGCAGTCAGATTAAATGAATTCATATATGTAGAATGCTTAGACTGGCTCCTGGTTCATGGCAATATTATATAAACATCATCATCATCATCATCATTATTATTATTATTATTAATTACTATTATAAATGACCTAGCAGAATACAAGCCAACTTCAACTTCTGCAAGTCCCTCCTTCTTTTGTTTCTCTGAACTATCTCTCAGGTATTGAAGTGACAATCTATAAATTGATATATTTTTCCTAGGTGTAGAAAGGATGACTCAGTCCCTTAGTTCACAGATTCTGCTCTTGTCTTGGGCTTGAGCCATTTTGAATTTCCGTTTTGACTGCATTATCACTAATGGGTCTTTGACTCTCATAGTTAACAACTGCCTTGACCCATAGTGGTGAGGGAATCAATGGCCCCATGGGGTCCTCCCTCCAGCCTCGTCCTGCTGCTCCAAAGGAAGCCCGGTCCTCCCTGCAGCCAGTGGTAATCAGGGATAGAGATGTAAGTCCTTTTCTGATGCACTGAAAAGTTCTCAGAGCAGAGCCTGGGCTAACTAGCACCCTAGGAAGTCTGCCAGTTTTGCTAGGGAGGAGATTTCTATGCGTTTCAAATTCTTCCCCTGACCATGGCTGCACAGCCTCAGTCCCCCGGTAATGCGTACTCAGTGAGTTGACCTGTGAGTGGTTACTTAGGACATGAAGATGCTCCTAATGAAGAATGTGGACTCAGAAACATGACCTGCATGAGGACTTTGTGACATTGGTGAAATGCAGCATCCTAAAGCAAACAAGTTAGCAACGAGGCCTGTGATTCGAGGGCCACATCAGCCTTGGAGTAAAGCATTCCGTTGCCTCTACCGCAACCTGAAATTGCAGGAACTTCATTCAGGCCCCTAGGACCCGCGGCTGCCTCAGTTACTCCTGGTTTCCTGGGCCGCGTCACTCACATTCTCACAACGCCAGCCCGCTTTGCAGAGGGGTGACCTTTATTAGCCTTTTCTCTCTCCGGGCTCCACACAGTGTCTGCTGAGAGACCTCTGATGCCCACCCAGAGGGGGCGATTCCAATGTCCATACAAAGGCCCCCCAAGGTCACTCTCCTACTTTGCCTGGGTCCTGACTCTGACGCTGCCTAATCCTCTGATGTCACACTGTTTTAGATTAACAAGGACTTAAAAAATAATAATAATAAATTAATTAATCAACAAGGATATAAGTCAGGTGAAGGGTGGTGTTGTTGACTGGTTATTGCTTTGAGAAAGGCATGCAGGTAAGATGACTAACTGGCTATGTCCAGGGGCTACCGGGCCACACTGGCCAGTGTTGATTGGTGAGGTCAGCTCAGGGCTTGGGTATCAGGGAGAGAGGTCAGTAGAGACTAACACAGAACTTTGAAACAACATGAAGACATTCTCATCTGACCCAAACGGCAAGGAGTAGCCCTCTGCTGAGAGGAGCCCAGCAGAACTTGTAACCCTGCTGGGATTAAAGTTACCTGGCTCGGCAGGGCTGTCTACCCCGCCCCCATCTTTGAAGAATGGCTGAATCTCTTACCGTGCGACAGCCTCACACACCCACCCATCAGGACTACACACACATATCCATTCCACAGCCAAAATCCCACCACCCAAATTCTAAGCCCCACTCTGCCACTTACGAGTATGTCTTTGGACTTGCCATGTAGCCTCTTTAGGCCTCAGTTACCTCATCTGTCGTTGCTGTTGTTGTTACTTTAAAAAATAATAAGCCTGCCTCCGCTGTAGTATTATTTGGGACATCATCTGTGTGTGACGCGCTTGGCATAGAGCCTGGCACATGGTCAATGTTCCATAAAGGCCTTGTATCATCATCACCACCACCCTCAGAGTTTGACTGTCCCCCAGAATTCTAGACATTTTTGTATGTGACAGTAATAAAGCCCTACATGGTCTATTCTCTTCGTAAACTTAATATTGTCCAGGAGCCAGCATTAAATAGAAAGGTATTCCGATTTTTAGTCACATTCCCTGAAGCACATTACTGAGATTCCAGTCCATGTGCCACCCCCCGCCCAAGTCCTTCGCAAACCCCACTTCCTGTCCCCCTGCCCCGGCTTCCCAGAGCCTCTTCCAATCAATGG
This sequence comes from Mormoops blainvillei, assembly GCA_004026545.1. Lineage (NCBI taxonomy): Eukaryota > Metazoa > Chordata > Mammalia > Chiroptera > Mormoopidae > Mormoops > Mormoops blainvillei. The sequence goes on from PVJD01002314.1 coordinate 164,151, forward strand.
AATCCCCCTCGCCACCCCTTGCCTCTTTTTCAACCTCTGCAGCCTGTCTCATGCAGTCTCTGAACCCTATCCTCCTTCCCAGAAGACGTAGACCAAACCTGGTTGGCAAAGAAGAAATTCTCTGTAGACGGCAAGGCGGGGGATTCCCTAGTGAATAAAAATAGTGTCAGTGGACATGTACACGGTACCTTAGCATATACTAGCGCTTTGTCTTCTCATCTAATTGAGTGGATAGAGCCAGTATTCTCTTTAGTGGTCAACGGGAAAAGACAGAAACACTCAGAATAGCCAATAGGTTACTAAATCTTGGCCCCAGGAAATGGATGGCTTGAGCGGATCCTATGCCCTAGGGTGGGCATTTAACCCCAGCCGTCCATCAAGGACTTTCACGGGGGTCCTTGGACTTAGGGCCAAGAAAGTGTTTGGAAGCCAAAACCATAGATTGTAAAACTCAAAAATTTTTTATCGAAATCATGTCTGTTCTGACTCGAAGATAAGCCAGTCTGCAGCAAGACACAGGCATGAGGTAGGAGAAATAGAAATGGCAGGTCGAAAGGCTCCCCCTGCCTCCCCCCTGGGTCCCTCCATCCAGGGGTTCCTGAGGCCCTCAGTGATATTTATGCTCCTTTTAAAAAAATCATTTCCTCATGGCATAAGTGGAGTGGAGCTGTGCTTCTGTCCCTTATAACAGAAACATCTAAGCCACACCCCTGGACTGAGACACGGGGCTGCAGCATGCAGGCCTCACCCGTAGGCCAAATTGCGGGATGAGAGTGTGGCACGAGGCAGCTGTGAGCAAGAAAAGGCCTCAAGCTTTCTTGAACCTGAGAAGCGGTGGCCAGAGACTGTCTGTGGGGCTGGAAGAAGCCCAAGTTTATTCGCAGGCTCAGCAGAAGCCCACGCGGAGATGCACGTGGGAGAAGGGCCGGCCTGGGAGGTCACTGAGAAACAGGGCACATTTAGAACCGGGGCTCAGGCTGTCTCGCCTCCACCCACCAGCCCCGCCCCAGGCTCCGCCAGATGAGTCCTCCCCATTCTCGCCTTCCCGCCTCTGCCCCAGAAATTGGCTCCAGCAAGCACTTCCCCTGCCTCGGGTTTGAAGAAACCTGCCTCAGGCCATTGCCAACCCCCTCGCCCACCAAAACCTACTTCACCCTGTCTTTCCCAGTCAATCCCTTGGTATTTTCACAGGTGGGCCAGGCGGAGGGCCTCATTTGAGCCCAAACAGAGTATGCTGTGTTCCACGCTGGCCTGTGGCCTCCTGAGCTTGCCCACCTCCCCGAAACCCGGGGGTCTCCTGAGGGAACCGGGACTCCTGCCCCTTCAGCCATGGTAGTCTGATTTGAATGTGAGATTCAAGAGCTGCTATGGGGAGCTCGCTTTTAAAGTAACTTCCAACCATTGCTATCTTTAGCTCAATCTGGGGCATGTTGTGAGTAATAGTCATTATTCCCGTAGGTGTTACTATTAATTATAAAGTTTCCAGTATAGGGAAAATTAGTTTGACAATATGACTGTGTTTAAAGATTCAGTCAAGCGGCACCAGCCCAACTCTACAACTGAGGTCACCAACAGGAGTAGTAATTAAAAAAAAAATGCTACCAGGTATGTTTTTAGACTTTATAGTTTAGACTTTATTTTTTAGAGCAATTTCAGGTTCACAGCAAAACTGAGCAGAAAGCAGTGTTCCTACACCCCTCCACCCTCACAGCCTCCCCCGCTATCAACATCCCCCCCCACCCAGAATAACGCATTTGTTTCAATTGATGAACCCACATGGACACATCATATTCTCCCAAAGACCGTGGTTTACATTAGGGCTTACTCTTGGTGTTGTAGATTTTATGGGTTTAGACAAATGTATAATGACATGTATCCATAATTACCGTATCATATAGAAAAATCTTGCTGCCCTAAAACTCCCCCGTGCTTCATCTATTCACCCCTCCCTCTCTCTAAACCCCTGGCAACCATTGATCTTTTTACTTTGTCTATAGCTTTGCCTTTTCCACAATGCCATATGCTCAGAATCATACCAAATGTAGCCTTTTAAGGTTTTCTTCTTGAGAGCATTAGGCCCAGTGAAATAAGCCAGTCAGAGAAAGGCAAAGGCCATATAATTTCACTCACATGTGGAATCTAGTAACAGACTGAACTAACAAGGAAAATGGGGACAGACTCATAAATGGAGGGCAGGATGACAGCCACAGGGGCGGGGCCAGGGGATGAGAGGGTGGAGGGACTGAGCAAAAAGGACTCATGGACATGGACAGCAGGTGGTGATTGTAGTGGGGAGGGGGGTGTAAGGGGACTAAATGGTAATGGAAAAAATACAATAAAGATTTTAAAAAAAGATTTGCTTCTTTCACTTAGTAATGTGCATTGAAGATTCTTCCATTTCTTTTGTGTGTGTGGCTTGATAGCTGCTCTTTTTTGTTTTTAGTGCTGAATAATATTGCACTGTCTGAGTATATTGCAATTTACTCACCATTCACCTACTGAAGGACATCTTGGTTGCTTCTAAGTTTTGTCAATTATGAAAAAAAATGCTAGAAACATCTGTGTGTGGGTTTTTGTGTGGACTTGTTTTCAACTCCTTTGGGTAAATACCCAGGAGTGTGATTGTTGGGTCACAGGATAAGAGTGAGCTTCATTTAATAAGTGTCTTTAATACACATTATCTAGTTTTATCTTCAGAGTAAAGCTCTCGTGTCCCTGGGGTAACTCTCAGGTTTTACAGTTTAGCAAGCCAAGACTCCAAGAGGTGAAGTGACTTCCCTAAGGTCCCCAGGCTGAACCACAAATCCCCTGACTGGGATGAGAAGCTCTTCACTACTGCCGAACCGTAGTCCCTGGCAGTTCTTGCCGCTGTCAGATAGCCCTCGAAGCTGGCTCCCTCTCTCAAGCTGTGGTTGGCCAGAATTTCTAGAACAGGATTCAGTGAACCCCACTGCCCTCCTCCGTCTTAGGGGTCACTCATAGCAACTCTTGCCCATTGCTCTCTGCTCCCTCTCTGCCCGACACCCCACACCCCTCCACCCCAACTTTGGAGAAACAAGAGAGCATCTTTCTCCTAAAGGCTAGGGGAGCTCCAGGCCCCATACCCAGGGCTCATAATTGGTTCAGACCACAGTGAACACATAGATAGACAAACACATGTCCAGCATCACAGCGCCTTACAGGCTGTGGATGCCCAGGGTGTTCTCTCCCTATAAGAACCCATATGGTGCTGGGGAGGGAGGCCAAGCAGTAGAGAGAGAATAGTGGCTCACGGCCATTTGCACACACTGGATGGCAATAGAAGGGAAGTTTGAGCCTTGTTTCCACCTTGAAGGACAAGCGCCTACGACAATAGGCAATCAGTTGTCTTGTGAATTTCTTTCGTTTTTAAGAAAAGGACTTTCTTTTAAGCTCTGTCCTTTTAGCAATTATTTGTTTAAAATAATTTCTTCAGAATTGCCTGTTTGTAATCCTTTAAACGCAGTACTTTGTGTTTCCTGTACAAGTCCATCCTCTTCAGGGGACATAGAGAAACCACGCAAATAAGGACGATGCACATTTTGTTGTTCTCTTCACAATTTGTGTGTGTGTGTGTGTGTGTGTGTGTGTACAAATTACTTGGAACCTGGGAATTTTCTTTTTGGTAAGATAGATGGGAAATTGCTAGTGGCGTGATTAGGATTGTGTTTTCACAGTTATGGCTGAGATGAATTTATTCAGCCTGAGCAGCTATAGGGAAACGGGAGGGCGGAGCTGCAGGAGGACACAGTCGCTTGTTCTCTGCATCTTGATTGCTTCTTATTCCACACAGTAAGGGGAGAGACACAAAAGAAAGCAACATAATAGCTTTTAAGCATTAACTAATCATCAGGATATGTTAATCACTAAGATGAGGGTGGTGAATGCTTGTAATGTTCCCTTTGAAAAGGCACTGCAGTGATTCAGAACTCTTAGAAAGCATGGACAGCAGCAATGGCTGGCCAACCCTGACAAGGTTCAGCCGTCCTCATGACGAAGCATCCTTCCAGACTATAAATGTAGCATGGCCCTGTACCTTGGCAAGAGCAGTGGGCATCGCGTTTCTAGTGATATGGACTCATCAGGGCCAGTGATACAGGTGTGAGGCTTCTGGGTGTCTGTGCTGGGGGAGCAGGAGAATTAATGGTCAACCCCTTCATCCAGGGATCCAGGTCCTGGTGGACACAGGAAGGAAAGAAAGGGCTGAGCAAGAGAATCTGGGAGAGTGATTCTGGGAGGACTTCATAGCGGAAGTGACTTTTCTGCAGGGTTTTAGCAGAGAGAGGCTGTGTAAAGATGATGGGAAGGGTGGTATAGAAAAGACAGAGAGGGTTTATGCTCGGGCTGGACACATATTCCGGAGGAGGGGAGGCACGTGCAGGGCTGGCCGGGCTGGGGCGTGATCTAGGCCGATGATGGTCTTGGGGAAACAAGCTGTCTTAAATGCATGGGGACGGGGGACGGTGAGGGCACTGACATTCATACTAGGTGAGTAATTATTTCCATCTTAGGCCCAGAACCTCTACCACTTGAAATACTTTGCAAGTGGTAAAGTGAAATGTTATTAGTGCTGTTGCCATTAGCCAAGTTTGTTTGTTTGTTTGTTTTTTCAGAAAAAGCACAGTGGGATTTTCTGCATTTCTTCAGTTGCTTTCTTCCACTTAACAAGAAAAAGATCTCATGTTCAACTGTGGCCAGAAATGGAACTCGCTGAACAATTTGGATAAGAATGCTTGCCTCCTACCTCTGGAAAGTTTTTAAATGTTTTTAAAACCTTTAAAAACATAAGAATGATTCTATAAGAGAGCTTTTCAGGGTGCTCATATTAATGCATATTTATTTCAACAGATATTTACACAAGCTTATCATGCATGAGGTGCACTGCTGGGTGCTGGGAATACAGGCACCCAGGGGTTAGAGTAGGAGTTGAGACATGCAGCTACCTGTGGTGGACGGGACCATGCTATAGGGTGTGGTTCTAAATTTGGAGGAGCCACCTGGGAGCCTTCCCCTCTCTCAGTCCTTCTGCACAACTATAAACACACCCCAGGCTCCCCTGTGGGAAAGAAAACTCTTCCTAGTCCCTCACTATTCACTCTTAGTCCCTCCTAGTTCCTCCTAGTATTGACTCTTTCTATCCTCCCCAGTCTCTGAAAAATGGAGATAATGCTCAACTCACAGAGTTGTGAGAATTAAATAATTGAATACACGCAAAGCAGTCAGAACAGTGTCTAGCCCATAATAAGCACCCAGTAAGTGCGCGCTATGGTTACTAATTCAGACTTAGGAGAGGGCGGGAAGAAAATTCATCTCTTCAGTCCATCAGTCTTGAACCCAAACCTCTTCAGTGTCTACTGGCATAGAAATAGAACATATTAAAACATTTAAGTTCTTGGCCGTTTGGTCCACAGGGGCCCAAGAGTGTTCAAGTGACGGGGGAACTCCATCCGTGCTGTCAGATAGCCCAGCTCATCTCTCCATCCTGGTGCCATCATGCCCCCTCTTCCAAGGACCAACAAGTATGAAAATGGACTCATTTGGATAGGTAAACATGCCTTCACCTCCTCGTACAACCTCATCAAGATTACAACTAAAGTATAGTCAGCCGTCACTCAGAACTGTCAGAAATCAAGTTGACTGGAAGTCTGACAACTACGGGGTTAGGTAAGCCACGTCCATCCAGACTGGTAGGAAGGGCGGAGATACAGAATGGACTGGTCCCACATCCATGTGTGGTGGATAAAAATTTAGGAGGGATGCTGTGGGAGCAAGGAGGCCCAGCCCCACACTAGGGCCCCCAGCCCAGAGTCTCAGTGCCAGGAGGATAAGTCCCCAGAACTTCTGGCTACAAAAACCAGTGGGGATTAGGTCGGTGGAAGAAACTGCTGGAATCCCAAGTAGTTCCCCTTAAAAAACCCACACACGGACTTACGCAGAATCACTCCCTCTGAGCTCCAGCACTGGGGTAGCAGCTTGAAAGGCACCAGTGGCTTACAGGGAGGAGCCGAAGTGCCTGGCCTCAGGGTGAGCAGAGGCCATTGTCCCTATTCTTAGCCCTTCCCCCATACAGCTGGCGAGCTCATGCCATATCTGAGACTCCATCAACCTGGCTAACACTGTTTTGCCCCATCCTGGAGATCCATTGAGATTCTGTCCCACACAACTTATGGGCCCATCCAAGCTGCTTTTTCATATGAATGGTTGGTCTTGGGTCATGCTTTAAAACTTCCTAAATCCTCTCAAACAAGTAACAGCCGGCCTCCGTGAACCCCCAGCCCATGAACCTCTTGCTAAGTGGCCCCAGGCCTGGCACTAGCAGCTGCCAGCCTAGATTCACAGCTTGGTTTCACCTGGGAATCTCCAAGCCCAGCACAATTCTCAGCCATTTCAGATTGCTTTACAGCTGAGGTAGGTTGGTCTTGGGCAGAACACAGGTTGGGGCTGACCTTGGTCTGCACCACCCAGGAAACCCCAGGGCCTACGTGCCCAGTGAACAACTGCAGGCTATGTCAGAGCCCCACCACCCTGCCCCTACACAGCTGATTCTTCACAGAGGACAGAGGTTGGTGGTCAGTGGTCATAGCCAGCCTGTGCAGCTGACTGGCCTGGGTAAATTCCTCCCATTGACCTGCCGAAAGCAATCCAGGCTCAACTACAACAGGAGGGAGTACCCAACTCACTTGAAGGGCACACCTTGGGTACCCAGCTTGTGTGATAGGGGAGGCTGTGCCACTGGATCCCATAGGACACCTACTACATTAGGCCACACTACCAAGACACAGAATCATAGCAGCTCTACCTAACACATAGAAATAAACACAGGGAGGCTTCCAAAATGAGGAGACAAAGAAACATGGCCCAAATGAAAGAACAGATCAAAACTCCAGAAAAAGAACTAAACAAAATAGAGATAAGCAGTCTATCAGATGCAGAGTTCAAAACACTGCTTATAAGGATGCCCAAGGAACTTAATGAAGACCTCACTAGCATAAAAAAGGTCTAGTCAGAAATGAAGGATTCACTAATTGAAATAAAGTACAATTTACAGGGAAATAACAGTAGAGTGGATGAAGCTGAGAATTAAATCAATGAATTGGAAGACAAGGAAGCAAGAAACAACCAATCAGAGCAACAAGAAGAAAAAAGAATCCAAAAAAATGAGGACAGTATAAGCAGACTCTGGGACAATTTCGAGCTGTCCAACATTTGCATCATAAGGATGCCAGAAGGAGAAGAGAGAGAGCGAGGAATTGGAAATCTATTTGAAAAAAATAATGAAAGAAAGCTTCCCTAATTTGGTGAAGGAAATAGACATAGAAGTCCAGGAAGCACAGAGAGTCCCATACTAGCTGGTTCAAAGAGGGCCACACCAAGACACATCATAATTAAAATGCCAAAGTTTAAAGATAAAGAGAAAATCTTAAAAGCAGCAAGAGGAAAGAAGTTAGTTACCTAAAGACTATCCACTGATTTCTCAAAAGAAACCTTGCAGGCAAGAAGGAATTGGAAGAAATATCTAAAGTCATGAAAAGCAGGGACTTCCAGCCAAGACTGTTCTACCCAGCAAAGCTATCATTTAGAATCAAAGGGCAGATAAAGAGGTTCCCAGACAAGAAACAACTAAAGAAACATCACCAAATCATTATATGAAATGTTAAAGGGACTTATTCAAGAAAAAGAAGATCAAACCTATGAACAATAAAATGGCAAAAAATATATATCTATCAACAATTGAATCTAAAAGACAAACTAAGCAAACATGAAGAACAGAGGCAGAATCATGGATACAGAGAGCATTTTGATGGTTGCCATATAGGAGAGGGGTGTGTGGGAATGGGTGAAGAGGCGAGGGGATTAAGAAGTATAAACAGGCGGTTACAGAATAGCCATGGGTATATGAAGTACAGTATAGGAATGGAGTATCCTAAGAACATTTACACCATGGAACTCATACAGCCAAAGAACTCATGACCTGTGGACATGAGCAATGGTAGGGGGTATTGCCTGAGGGAGTAGGGACTGCTGGGTGGAGGGAGGCAAAGGTGGAAAAAGCAGGTCAACTATAATAGCATAATCAATAAAATATAATTTTTTTAAGAAAGAAAACATATAGCAAGTACTCTTTGGTGTCCAGTTTCTATCACTCAACATTATGCTTCTCAGATTCACCTGTGTAGCGTGGGGCTGGAAGTTGGTCATTTTCATTACTGTATTCATTATATCAATAGATATATACACTTAGCCTATTGTACTGTTGTCACACATTTCAGTTGTTTGGGTTGTGTAAAGTTGTTACACTAAGCCACAAAAATTGCTGCTGTGAACATTCTTGTACATGTCTCTTGATGGCCATAAGCATTCATTTCTGTTGGTTGTATACCTAGGAGTGGAAGTACTGGCTGTAGGGACGGTGTTTTTCGTAGACAATGTCACACAGTTTTTCAAAGCATTTGTTCCAGTTTATACTCCTGCCAGCGGCATATTCAATTTCTAGTTGTTCCACATTCTCACCAGCACTTGGGATTGTCAGTCTTCACAATTTTAATATAGTTTTATCCCCTCACAAAGAACTTTAGGTCTTTGGAGTGGATTCTAGTCCAACATGACTGGTGTCCTTGTAAGAAGAGGAAATTCAGACAGACATACGCCCACACAGAGGAAAGACCATATGAGGACACACAGAGAAAGCGACCATCTGCAAGGTAAAAAGAAAGGCTTCAGAAGAAACCAAACCTGCCAACACCTTGACCTTGGACTTTCAGCCTCCAAGACTGTGAGAAAATAAATTTCTGGGTTTAAGCCCTCCAGTCCATGGCACCTTGTTATGGCAGCCCTAGAAAACCAATACGCTGGAGAAAATTTTGGAAGGATATACCTTCAGTGGTTATTCTCAGAGTGGAGGAATTTCAGCAGACTTGTTTATTTTCTGATTTTGAAATAACCAAATATTTCTTATAAAACAAGTTTTCACAAAGAATTACAAGATAAAGCAATCCCCCTTCAGACTGCGTTTCCCCCCCAGTTAGATTTCAAATCGCCATTTGCTGCTGTCATTCCCTTGTCTCTCTGCTGCATGTGCAGGAAGACAGGTCGTGTGTGTGAGCGACCGACTGGCAGGGGCCAGCCTGCTGTGGTCCTTGTCAAACGCTATCACGGGAACAGTGGGCATCGAAACCCACAGGGTTTCACTGCAAGTGGAGCAGGGCTTCTGAAAATTATTCCATTCAAGTGAAAGGACAGCCTATTTTTACCGATTTTTATTTTTTATCTACTTTTATTTGAGTATAGTTCACACGTAAAATGGTCACTTTTCCTCTGAGGATTCTTCAGGGAAGGACCAGAAATCCTCCAGAGCCCACACAGCCCGGCACGTGTCCCCAGGGTTGATTAGGTGGCCTCTCCAGTTCCTAAACTGTCTCAGAGATTCTGGATGAAAGGATGGCAGGCTCCAAATACCCGCTTTCCTCAAAACTCCCTGCTGCTTTTGCCTTTTTCTTGCACAAAACAGCCTTGATCTCGACCTGCAGCAGCTGGACTTTAGATGAGTGGTAGTGGGAGGAGAAGGGGCCGCCAAACAACAGAGGGCTACAGGAGCCTCTTCTCACCCATGTTTTTTTTGTTTTTGTTTTTAGGGTTTTGTTTTGTTTTGTTTTGATCACAAGAGAAAAATCAAAGAGATAAAAGCAAAAATATATGGAAGGAAGAAAACAAGAGCACAGTTCTCCTCAATGGCCTGGTCATTGTGTTAACCCCTCCACGGGGCAGCATGGAGACGGGGTGTTATGTCAGAAGGTATCCCCCACATACATGTCCACCCTCATTTGCCCCCTGCTCCAATTGAGGGCTCCCCCACCTTGTCAGAAGTAGGAGACCTGGAGGGAAATCTTTCCCCCGCGGGGCAGGCCTGTGGAGCTTCAGGAAATTCAGTGACCAGGAGGCCTTTGTGAGGAGGGACACTCAGTTTCCACCCAGAGAATAGGACCACGATGGAGGTCAGGGCAGGGGGATGGCAAAGGTTGTGCCAAGGCCTCCTTTGCCTCAGTGACGCTGCCCGAGAGAGGGACAAGTGTGTCCAACATTATTATGGCCAACGGTTGAGAAATAGTGCCCCGCATTCGTCACTGCTTGTCCAGAGGAGGTGCGAATGCTTCTCAGAGAGAATGCAAAGTAGCAGCCACTGAGCCCCACCGTGTCTCAGACATGGAGCCCGCAGCCTCCCTGTAACACCTGTGCTGCTGCCACTGTCCTGCACTCACAGGCTTGGTGACTTGAACATACGCTCAAGCTCTTGCAGCCTCGGTTTCCTCATCTACAAAATACTGATATGGGTCAATTGACAGCAACACACAGCAATAGGATTTTAGAATTTATTTGAGTTCAGAAACATTCCCATGTGTATGTGGAACTTTATAACGTACCAAAACTGTTTTTCAAAGTAACTGTACCAATTTCCACTCCCACAAGCAGTGTATAAAGATCTTTTTGCTTGGAAGTCTTTTTAATATGTGATATTGTCAGACTTTTTCACGTTCATTAACTGAATGGCATTAAAAGGCATCTCATTTTCATATCCCTTATCACTAATAAGTTGAACATCTCTTTATTTTTTTCATTGGCATTTATTTTTCTGTGAAATTCTTTTCGTGCTCAGTTTTCCTTTTGATTTGTAAGTGTTTCTGGTGTTCTTGTTATTAATTCCTTGTGTTTCCACTAATGTCTTCTCCAAGTGTGTTTTTCTATTTTCTTTAAGAATTGTTTTGACATAAGAAAGTTTTAAATTTTGATACAATAAAATGTATCAGTCTTTTAAAAATACAGATGAGAATGAACATAACCCACAAGTTTGTCAGGAGGCTAAACATTCAATAAATTAGCCATGATTTAAAGAATGAGGCAAAGCTATATATACCAATGTGAAAATAGCCCTAAACTATCTTGTTAAAGAGGGAGAGAGACAGAGAGAGAGAGAGGGAGAGAGAGAGAGGGAAAGGGAGAGAGAGAGCCAGCAGTAGGAGGCAAATACAGTAAGTTCCTCCTTGTATAAAATTTTAACTTGTCTTTATACCCTTGTATTTTCAACCATTGCCTTGGGCCTATGGGGGTGTGTGGTGGGGCAAGAGGATAAACTGGCAAAGACCCCCCCCTCACCAAGAGCCACCTTCAAGGCCCTGGAACCTGGGGGAGCCTATGATGGCCCTGCCTGGACCCAGCAGCCCCAGCACCCCTTGTCAGGGACTGTGACAGCCATTCCTTAGGCAGCAGCCTACAGACAGGGCTCCACTGCGTCCCAGCCAAGTGCCCACCCCCCACCCCCAGGAGCAACTCAGGACTTGTCCCCAAGACTTGGCTTCATCTCTAACTGGTTTAATGTATCCTGTATCTATGTACCCCCCGCCTCTCTGAGGTGTCCCAATACAGCCAAGAATAGTGGGTGTGGCCTGGGTATCTGAGGAGGGACACCTGGACCCTCACCCTTCAGCTGTGGAAAGACATGAGGACGTGTCAACCATGGTTTTCTGGAGGAGGGCACTGGGAGTTGGCAGGAGGAAGACTGACTATTGAAGCTCCTAAATTCCTAACTGGGCACGTCAAGGGGGTTAGTCATGACCCAGGCATATAACTTCTTTAGTAAAAAGTTTACCTTTGCCTTAAGCAAGTCTTGTCCATTGTTTCTGTGTCTCTAGAATAACACACCTTTGTAATGCCTATTATTTAGACCCCTCAGAAGCCTCGTAATCCAACCCTCGCCTTGCTTTCTCCCGCCTCCATGGAATCTTCCTTACTTCCCTCCTTAATTCCAAATGCACAACAGAAGCTGCAGACTGTCATCCTCTGGAGTTTTCTTTTCATTGTATGTTCAGATTTTGCTTCCAGGTCTATCCTCTGGCTCAGATAAACTCATAAAAAATTCCTACAGGTTTTGGCCATTCTTACATAGACAAATCCAAGCACTCTTGATAACTGGATCAGTGACAAGAGGGGCAGAAGGGTGGATGGGACCAGGGAAGAGAGAGGAAGAATTTTTCAAACTGCAGTTGAATTTGGAAATTAATGCAGAAGGCTGTGGGAAGTCTGCAAGATACTGAGCTTGCCTGAAGATAAATATTTTTTCTCAGTTCAGCAAGGCAATTGTTTCTCCATACCCTTTTTACCTCCACACCTGGGTTCGGTATTCATCTCCCATAATCTCCCATTAGTAACAGTTTTTGATATATGTTAATGATAAAATTACAAAACCAGATGATTGCTGATTTTAATCTTTGCACACACGTCTTGCCCTCAGTGATTAATTTTCTGTGTCTTCCCCAACCTTTGCAGTTTGGGAGAAAAACTCTCACTTCAGTTCTCGAATCACCAGCCACACATTATAAGGCTTCTGTTCTCTACCCTCTGTTCACAGAAGAGAGGTGCCAAGGTTTTGCTTTAATTTCTCTTCCCCATCACACAGAACAATGTCAGAGGATTCAGTTGGGGGAGGAAATCTCTTGTTTTCCTTTTCTCGGAAATATGGTTCTGTATTTTGGAAATGTTACTTTAAAATATTTTTAATGCTGTTTGTAAACCTGTCCCCCCCCCGCCAAAGGACATAAAATTTGCTGAGTGGCATCCTGATACTGTGCAGGGTAGCTTGAGAAACTTAAAAATTGTGTTTGATCCTGCTTCTGGGCAGACAGTTCCATCTCCTCTTACCTTAGTAGCTACAGGTGTTTTAGGGAGCTATCTAGAAAGTACACTTTATCACAACCAAAATGTATTTCGTAGAGCCTGTATACCTGAAGTACTGCCATTGACTTGATACAGAAAGTTGCTCAGAGTGTCTCTGCCCTGTTTACTTGCAATGGGGGTAGAGTGGGGGTCAGAAAAAAGTCCCCAAAGCCCCTATACACCTGGCTTGGGGGGTGGGAGACATGGAGCATGGTGATTGGATGGCAACTTGTCTAGTATCATAGCTGTGTTAAATAGCTGTGTCTCCTCACTTGGGGCCAGGGAGATGGGCATGACTTTAGCCCATGATATAGCCAGGGGCTTGGTGAGAGCTGGGAGGCAGTTCGCCCTGCGTCATGGAGCCATGCCTGCCTGCCCAGACTACCATTGGCCGCTGGAGAAAGGCGGAAGATACAGGGACTGGCAGATGTAACCCATTGTGGGAGGAGCTGGAAACGGGGTTATGGAGGAAGCACGGGATGAGGATTTAAACTCAAGCGCGACAGCCATTTGCTTTCTGGGCTCTGCAGGGAGCAGTAGTGAGGGCGGAGGCATGCTGTCTGTAGTAAGGGATTTTTGCCATGCGGTTTGAAAGAGCGCAGTGAAAGGGGCGGAGTAAGCGAGCAGCTGTGCAGTTCATGCTGAGGAAGAAGGCTCTGCAGCCTGGACGGGTAAGAAAGGCGACGCTGCTGCTGTGCCCGTGCCTGCGCTGTCTGACTCCAGAGCCGCAAAGGACTTCCTTGCAAGGTCCTGTCCTGCTGTGCCTGGATTTTACCTGGACTTTTAAGACCTGTGCCTTTCCTGAGTTTCACTGTGACCCAGAGTAACGAGGCACATGCTTTTCTAGACTATTACATGAAGGCTGATGACCATGTACACTAGATCCCAAAGGAGAGAATTGCTGTGTGAGGATGGTGACTTTGGTACCTTCCAGGGGGACTGAAGAACTGATTAAGACCAGATAAGAACATGGGAGACTTTTGGGGATGTTTTGGCTAGTAGCCTGGTGGGAAGCATGGGAAATGCTGGGTCCGTGGGAAAGGAGGACTGTGAGTTAAGGTGCTTTAAGGTCTCCCAAGTTCGGAATGTTGTGAATAAAGACCTATTCCTTCCAGCACTCATTGTTGGGTCATTCACCAAGGTGCCACGTGGATGGGCCCCACTCTGCTCGGTATCATACTCTCTAAGAGGACAGTGAGGTAGAGGACAAACCGAGAGGACAAGGAAGGACACAAGGAAAAGAGAATGAAACACTGAGCCCATTCATGAGTAGGCCACAAAGTGCCATCACACGGAGATCAGCGTAGAAGTCAGGACATATGGAACCAGTATATTGACAAGGTGGACTGCTGGGGGTTTGCTTGTGTCTTCCCTCCCAATACACTAAATTTCTAAACCTCAGTACCTGTGAATGTGACCTTATTTGGAAATAGGGTCTTTGCAATTAAACTAAGGTGACTAGGTTGGGCTTTAAGCCAATATGACTGGTGTTCTTATAAGAGGTAAATTGGACACAGACACCCTGGGAGAACACCATGTGAAGACACAGAAACATACAGATGCAGAGAGGAGGCTCCACATGAAGATAGAGACAGAGAATGCAGTTCTGCTCCCACAAACCAAAGAACACCTGGGACCACCAGAAGCTGGAAGAGGCAAGGAAGTGTCCTCCGCTGGAGGCTTTGGCGGGAGCATGGCCCTGCCAACACCTTGAAATTGGATGTTTACTTTATGGCAGCCTAAGGAAACACATGCATGGATTCTGTTGGGTATAAGCAGAAACCGCCTTTATTTTCTTTTCTCCATTACCTTTCCATGCTCACACTGTGAGGCCATTTCATCCCCAGATGACATCTCAGGTAGATCCTATAGCTTTTGTCTGGTTGTTTTGAGATATTAAAAGTCCGAGTCTGTCTAAAATCAAAACTTCAATCATCATCCCCTTTAAAGCTTCTTCTCTTTCCAATTGTAGTGTTAACTCAAGCTAAGAAAAGGTAGAGCATGGGGGACATTTAGGGCAATGAAACTATCCAGTATGAAACTGTAATGGTGATTACACAACATTGTATATTTGTCAAATCCATACAATGTACAAAGAGTGAATCTTAATGTGCACTGTGGATCTTAATATAATAATTAAAATATATTATCTATAATAAACAGGATTTATAGAAGTCCATAATAAACATATAAGTATATAGTAATATATAATATCCATATTGGCTTATCAATTGAAATGAATGTACTACACTGATGCACATATTAATAGGGGAAACTGGTAGGGGCAGTGAGGGGTAGGGTAATGGGAACTCTACTTTCTGTTCAATTTTTCTGTAAACCTAAAATGTTCTAAAAAATAAAGTCTATTAACTTTTTTTAAAAAAAGAATCAAGTCAATTGTTTCACTGAGATGCACCTGAAAAAAGTAGATCCAGTATTTTGACTTGGTCTTGGAGTAACTAGAATCTGTGGGACATTATTTTTTCTCTAGGATCTTTGACTAACATATATTAATTCTTTTGTGAAAATATCTACAAATGTGCTATAGTTAACTGGGGAGTTGTCAAGATCTGCAATAGAGAAGATAAGTGGTTTCTCTATGAATGTTTAGTTCCCATTGTCCCAGTGCGGAGAGCCTCACCCACCTCTGTCCCTCTCCCTGCACACCACCCTCTCCCTGGCGCAGTCTGGTATTAGCTTCTTGGCTTCTTTGAACTTTTTCCTCTTTTTTCATGTGCAAGAGAAAAAAGTAGCACAGTATTGCTTAGTTCCCATAAAAACAGTTGGCTCCTGCCCCCAGAGTACATTCACGCTGGGCAGAGAGGTTGTAATTGTGCATGCCCCGGCACTGGGCAGCCCGGGAGAGTACCCAAGCTGAGGGTAAATTAGAACTCAAAGTGAACATTTGTATTAATGGCTTCATAAGAAGCTGCCAGACTGGACCTTGGGGGAGAGTTGGAGAGTGATGTGGCAGTACAATCCATGCAGACACGTTGGTCCCAGACTTCCAACCCCATACACGGGTCACACCCAGGCATCCAACATAGCTTGGTCAGTTCACAGGATGGTCCAAATCCCAGCAACCCTCAGTGTGACAGCAGACAGAAAGGGACATGAGGCATATTTCTGAAGTTTTCCCCTGAAGAGCACCATGACTTTCCCAATGTCCTGGGCTGTTCTGCAAAGACTCCTGGTCAGCCTGGTTCTCCTCCTTCCCCTACCATTGTTAGCAAAGTAGGGCTTGATCTTTATTTAGCTCCTTCACTTTCTTCTCCCCCTGCCCTTCTGTACCGCTTTTTACAGGTTTCCAATTTAGTAGTTGGATTATAATCGGGAAAAAGACATCCAAGAAAGTTTATTTTACCTGACTGAAATGGACAAGTAGACCACGTGTGAAAGTGGTCTCTTGGGAAGCAGGCATCCCTTCAACCAGTGTGGATCAAGGGCCTCCCGTATGTCAGGATGTGTAAGGCTTTTGGTGAGAAAGATAAAATGTAGCAATAACAAAATATGCCCATCCTCAAGAAGCGCACAGTTTGTGGGTGAAACAGGCACTAAGGAAGTGATTACCATGGTAATTCTCCAGAACCTCAGTTTCCCTTAATGAAATTCTAGCATATACCTTAGGCATTCCAGTTCTAATATTTATGCATTGAATCTTTCCCATCTGAGGTAATGTGATTGGGGTGGTTGGAGGAGATAGAACTTGGGTCAGAGAATGGACAAGGGAGATAATGTGAATGACAGAATTAAAATAAACACATTTTCATTGCCATGCTGGGGGAGACAGCAGTGAAATCGGGATCTCCCTCAGGAGGGAGAGAAGTGGGAGTATTTATCAGAAAGGCTAAAGAAGGGATGTGCATAAAGATATCATGGGCAGAACCACGACTAAATGGCCTTGTGCAGGAGCTGAGGCCTATGCAGCCAAGCTTCTCAGTTCTCCAAGTGATTTTAAATCAGTGAGAGCTGGAAGTTGGGAGCCGACGACTCCAAGATATAAAATCAGAAAAGCATCGAACATTTGGGTGGCAAAGCAGATGGGAAAGTGAATACCTTTTATTAGGCATACTATTTATAAGAATGGATTGCAAAGTTTTCACTTTTAAGCATTTCATTTCACTGCAACAGCCAAGGTTGGGAGAGCCTAAAGATGTTTATCTTAAAAAATTAAACCAGAATGTGTAAATGGTATTACTATTCTCTTTATCTAAGATACCATCTTTATCATTTTATTTTAGTGAATGTAATAAATAGTGTAATAGAGTCACTTATCATTTCTCCCCATTCTACATGGCCATTTAAGGCATTAAACTTCTAGCTATTGAACCCCCTAGGGGTTTCCTGGTTCTTGTATTGCATAGTTGGAAAGCAATTTATGGTAGATACTATTGGAAAACAAAGAGCAAACCCATGTTGGCCTGGGGAATTCAAGGGCATCTTCTCAAGGAGGCAATTTTTTAGGCAGGGCCTTGAAAGGTTAGATGACATTAGCCAGGAAACTAAGAAGGAGACACCATAGGCTTTCTCATGCCCAGGGCTTTCT
Source organism: Mormoops blainvillei (assembly GCA_004026545.1). Lineage (NCBI taxonomy): Eukaryota > Metazoa > Chordata > Mammalia > Chiroptera > Mormoopidae > Mormoops > Mormoops blainvillei. The sequence goes on from PVJD01002314.1 coordinate 181,420, forward strand.
CATGGTCTCTATGAAACCGTTCTTCCCTTAGCTGGTTGTGTTTGCAATTGAATAGGATGTTGTGTAAGGATGTCAAAGAGTAATAGTGATAATATTAACAAATCAGCCCCACGTGCATAATCTCATTTGAGCTTCACAAAAACCTTGTGAGATAAAAATGATAAAACTGAGGTCCAAACGAAAGGAACAATTTGCCCAAAATCCCAAAGGTGGTAGTAATGGGGCCAGGCTTTCTCCCTGGTCTTCTGGTGCTCACACCTGTATGCGATCAATACCAGTTTACTCTTACCCTATGCATTTCTGAAGGAATATTCCACATCAGCATGAATGTGTTCTATTATGACCAAAAGGAGACCGGATAACATTTAGAACTATTTTAGAATGGAAAAAAATCCATTATTTCAAATCGCAAAAACAATTTTTTTGACGTAAGTGACTCCAGTGAATGACAGTAAGCAAGGCAAGTGGGAGAAGAGACAGAGCCAAGGACAGCATTATATATTTAGAGTAATATTAGTTGAACCAACTTTTACAAACCAACAGCAAGGAAAAGCAAAGAGAGCATCAGAAATCGATAACACAATTTTAGTGTTAGCTGCATTTAAGTGAGACAGCTCTGACTCACTCAACATGTGATGTCAGGCCAAGCAGGTTGTAAGGGGCAAAAATGTATTTTGGGGAAAAGTTGGAAAAGGGATGATAAATTTGAAAATACCACATCTTGGTAACTCATCTCTGTGGATGAAGATATGAAAAAAATCATACGAGACCTTCTTGGAACCCTGAGGCATTTGTATCCTTTCTCATTCTTCAGAGCAGATCAGAGCACGCATTGCCCTGTGTAGAAGGTCAAGACCACATATGAATCACTGACAAGTGGAAGATGAATGCTGGGAAGCCAGAAAGGGAGAAAGTCTTATGGACCAAAACAAGAAGAGCCCCTAGTGCCTCGGTGCTTTCAGTCTGTGCAGGCAAGGAGTGATCTACATCAACACAGAGAAAGAAGGAAGACTCTAAGTGCTGAGTAAAGGAGGGTCTCTAATGGTTCTTGGTTGGGTCCAGTCCACAGTTTGCCATCAGAAAGGGTCTTCTGTTCTCAGCTTAATCCCTTGTTACATACAATTTAAATAACGGCCCTGTCCTTGGAGTCCTTACTTTTTCTTTTCTCATCCTTGATGTTCTTTTTTTTTCAAAACTATTTATTACAGTATTTTTATATATTTTTTTATTTTTTCTTATTGTTCAAATAGAGTTCATCCGTTATGTTCTTGGTCTAACATCTGTGTCAGGACTCCTTTGGTGTTGGGAGACTGGACTGATTGTTGTACCGCATAATTTATGTGTTTGTGCTGCTCCGAGAGGCCTGATTTGATCCGGCACTTTCCAGAACCATGCAAGAGAAAATCAGTGTAGGTTGTGTTTTATTCTGTTTGCTGTCACCTTTGGTGGGAAGGATGTATCATCCAATAGTATTTGTGAGTCCCTTCCCTAAATTATAAAAATTCCTAGTATAAACATTACTTTTCTATTACTTCTCCCTGCAGAATTGCACAAAGCTCATATGATTGAAAACATTGTAAGATGGGCTATGAGATTTCAGCAAAAGATGGGCTCTGAGGTGAAGGATCTGTGCATACGTTTGGTTTATAGCTAAATTTATAGCAAGTTTGAGGCTGTGTCTTTCAGGTACAGGAAACCTCAGGGCAGGAGGAACTTCATAATAGGCCCTTTCCTTCCTCAGGGTAAACCAAGTTTAAGTCATTGCTGGCTCCCAAGGTGCCTACCAGTTGTAAAAATACTACAAAAAGCCACAGCAATTTAATTGCATCAACAACTGCCTGGGTTATTGCACCCAAGAGCTCTGTGTCCTTACAATGCCTGGGGGCTGACAGACCAGACCGAGCTGGACCTGTGACCTCAGGCCACACAACTCTACTTTCTATGCCATTCACGCTTCCAGTCTCTAATGCCTCCTCTTCTTAGATAACTGGGGCCTTGGAGTGTCATAAAAGAACCAATTTTATTTTGAAATTCATTCTTTCTTTTACCTAGAAAGAGGCAAATGCAGCCACGTTCATGGTTTAGGCTCTCAGGAGACCAGGAGTGATTTGTCTCCTCTGTAAAATGAAGAGTTTGACAGGATATGAAATACTGCGGTTCAACAACAAAAACCCTTGTATGTTTGTTTTCTTTCATGTCATTGAACTTTTTTTAATACAAAAGTTATCCATGCTTGTTATCACAGATCAGACAGGCAGGATGCTGACATCTGACAGCATCCTTTCCAATCCCTGCCACCTACTACCCTGAGGTAAAGTCTGTTCTCACCTGGCTGCATCCTGCCACACCTTTCTGGCAGGTGTCCACACACATTCCTGCATACGTGCACTGGTGCAGCAAAGCTCGAGTTCTGGCCTGTTTTGTGTGACTCTCCAACCTTTTCCATTTAAAATCAGTGTTTCAATGGAATATTACTTGGCCATAGAAAAGAAGAAAATTGTACCCTTTGTGACAGCATGGATAGACCTGGAGAATATTGTGCTAAGTGAAATAAGTCAGTCAGAGAAAGACAAATACCACATGATTTCACTCATATGTAGAATCCAACGAACAAACTGAACTAACAAGGAAAATGTGGACAGACTCATAGATGGGGAGCAGGATTATAGCTGGTGGGGGCTGGGCGAGGAAGCTAGAGGGTAGAGGGATTGAGTAAAAGGAAAAAGGACTCATGGACATGGACAACAGTGTGGTGAGTGCTGGGGGGAGGAGGTATAAGGGGAATAAATGGTAGTGGAAAAAGCACAACAAAGATTAAGTCAATCAATCAACAAAAAAATAAAAAATAAAATTGGATGTTTAACACTTCTTTTAACCCGTGCATTTCCATTGTACTCAGCATTCCTAGAGTAGCCATTACCTAATCTGCTGGGGAAAAAGGAGGAAGGATGGTGGAGGAGACAGAGTCCAGGGGATGGGCTCCCTCTCTGCTTTCTGATGCGCCAGTGGCCAAATAAATTGAGTCCCTGAGTCTCTCTCTGGGCTAAGCTTGTTGAAGGCGTGAAGGCTGACACAGTGAGATACTTGTGTTGACCCTGGTGCAAAAAGCAGAAACTAGGGCTCCTGACCAAGCAGGAGAATCTGGGGAAAGGATGGTTGTTCCCATTTGATAACTGGTTCTGGAATATTCTGGGACAGTGAGTGGATTATTCAGGACTCTTACTTCTCCTTGACCTCCTGTTGAGAACAGTATCAGGGCTCATTAGCACTTCCACCAGAAGCCAGCCCTTGCTGGGAGAAGAGGTGAGAGCAGTCAATTTTGCCACTCATTAGCAACTCTGGACAGATAGTGGTGGGCAGATTGAACCAACTAGCAGAATGAGAGTCTGCTTCTCTGAGGGCACAGTTATCCATTCTAGCTCTTCCGCCATTAGCGGGGTCATCCAGAGTTGACTGTCTGCTGGTCCTATAGATCAATGAGTAAGACTATTTTTTTAAGGTATTAGTTACTTTATATAATAACTAAGTTGCTAGTATTGCGATCCTCAGTATAACAGTGAGAGTGCAGAAGGAAAAATATCTCATGTCTAACAGACACCACAACTACCCTAGTTGTTGTCTCACTGTTCTGTTAGGTTCTGTGTGGTACTCTTCTTACCTATGGGGTAAGGATTGCATTTGAAAACAGTTTGGGCAGCTCTGTGTGAAAGGATAGCAATTTATTCACGTGCACCACAAGGGTCTGCTCTGATCAGCCTGACTTGACATTTGTGTAATATCTTGCAGTTTGCACAGCACTTTGAAATAACTTCTGATTCTCTCAATATTTCACTGATAACTAAAGATCGTAGAAGCTAACCAAATTGCCCCAGGTCTCATCAAGTCCAGGACCCTTTCTCTGACCCCCAAATATCCAGAAATATATGGAAGCTTAATATATGGTGAAAGGAAGGGCCTCCCTTAACACTGTTTGATAAAGTATGGAATGAAAATGACACAAAGGAAAGCAGGTGCCCCCTGCACTCTAAAGGTGACTAGTAAACTTGACTAAGTTTGGTCTTCGAGGGTGCAGGTGGAGGGTTGAACCAGCTAAATTAAGTGGGAAGCATTTCTTCTTCTTGCCTAGTCATCTTTGGGACTTGGGCTTGTTTTTACAAAACGGGACTCCTCATGCTGCAACACGGATGAACGTGGAAGACATCTAGCTGAGTGAAATAAGCCAGACACGAAAGGGCAAACGTCTGCTGCCACTTTTATGAGGTACCTAGAATAGATACACTCATGGAGACAGAAAGTAGAACACAAATTAGCAGAGCCAGGGTAAGGGGAATGAGAAGCTATTGATGATAGATACAGAGTTTCGGTTTGAGACGATGACAAAGTTCTGGAAATGGATAGCAGTGAGGGCTGCACAACGTTGTGAAGGTACTTAATGCCACTGAACTGTACACTTAAAAATGTTAAAATGCCAAGTTTTATGTCATGTATATTTTACCACTTTTATTCTCGCCGTTGCATGGAGGATCGCAATGCTGGCAACTCAATTATTATATAAAGTAACTAATAGCTAAAAACATATTGTCTTGCTCATTGCTCTGTGAAACCAGCAGCGGGTCAACTCTGGGTGACACGTTGATGACAAAAAGACTAGACTGCATATTTTACCACTTCATCAAAATGTGGTTCCTCTAGTGCAAGAAGTTTAATTTGGGGATTCTTCAAAAAACGTATTTAGGGCAATCTGCCATGTCAATAGGTTTACTTCCTTTTCTGGTTGAGTTAACACTTTGATTTTAAATTATTTCCCCCAAGGTTTTTGTCTATTAACTGTGCTTTGTTTTTAAGCTCAGACAAAAAGTTCTTCTGAGTACATAAAATTACAGGTAGTTCCTCTTAAGGTAATTGGTTCTTCTTTTTTAAGTGATTATTTTTGACATTGAAAAGAAAGTTGCTATTAAAAAATGAATTGAAATTTCCACATGATTAAAAGCAACTGTGTCATTGAGATCTTACCAAGTTTGGAGGCATTTTAATAAATACCAGAGGAGAAACCGGAGGCAACACAACTATTGTTTTTGAAGTGAAGTAAACCAATCAGAAAAAGATTTCACTTATATGTAGGATCTAATAAAAAAAATAAACTAACTAACAAAATAGAAACAGACTCATAGATACAGACTAACGGCTGTCAGAGGAGAGGTGGTTTGTGGGGCTGGGTGAAAAGGTGAAGGGATTAAGCAAAGAAAAAAAAATAGACATAGTACCACAGTACGGTGGTTACCAGAAGGAAAGGGGGGTGGGGGAGGTAGAAGAAGGTAAAGGGGGGATAAATGGTGATGGAAAGAGACTTGACAGGGTGGTGAAAACACAATACAATAAACAGATGATGTATGATAGAACTGTACACCTGAAACCTATATAATTTTATTAACCAATGTCACCACAATAAATTCAATGAAAATGTTAAAAAAAAATTAAGTCTGCTTCTTGCCTTATTCAGTTCCCCATCTTTGCTAACCTGTGGAGCCAATACTGTAAACCAGAATGTGTACTTTCTCATGGGAGTTTATTCTCCTGTGCAGAATTCTGGCAACTAGGGATTAGTAAAGACTGAGGAAAAATTATGAAAGATTTGGAAATGGGCATAAAAGATCACTGGGTGTCCTTTCAGTGATGTGCTAGGCACCATCTATGGGAACCACTGTGTCTCTAGTGACCAAGACATGTCACAACTCTATGAAAGAATGAAGAAATGAAAGAAGTGGCAGATCAAAGAACAAATACCTATTGCTGAGTGAGCCTAAGCTGGAGGTGGTTCAGGTCTGTCAACAAGCAGTCTGGGGACAGCTCGGAACAGGGGCAAGCTGTCTCCTCCTGCACTGCTCAGCTCCCAGAAAGCATGGCTTCCCATCAGAGGCCAGATGGGGAGGGGAGACGCCACCTCCCCAGAGGCCATGAGGAAAAGAGGCAAAGAAGGCCTAGTTTTCTTCTTAAGGAAACCCACCCCCCACAGGATGAAAGCTGTGAGTGGGGAGAGGCACACCCCAGACGATCATGTGCTCTGTACCTTTTTTCCTCCCTTCCTCTCCGAAAAGTTTCTCGTTTCGGTTTGCCTGCTCTCAGTACCAGGTGAAATGTCACCTCTTCTAAGAAGCCTTTACTGAGCACTGTGGACTGAATTGTGTACCCCACCCCGCTCCCGACACACACACAGATTTCATGTTTAAGCTGTAGCGCTGAAATGATGGTATTTGGCGATGGGCTTTTGCAAGGTCCTTAGGGTTAGATGACAACACGAGGGTGGGACCCTCACAATGCAGTTAGTGTCCTTATCGCAGGAGACACTGGACAGCTTGCCCTCTTGCTCTTTCTCTCCGAACATGTACCAAGAAGAGGTCATGTGAAGACACAGTGAGAAGGCAGCCATCTACAAGCCAGGAAGAGAGGCCTCACCAGACACCAGCCATGCTGGCATCCTGATCTCCAACTTCCAGCCTCCACACTGTGAGAAAATGAATTTCAGTTGTTCAAGCCACCGAGTCCATAGTATTTTGCTATGCGGCCTGAGCTAATACGCTGTGCACATTCCAAATAAAGTTAGTCATGTCTTCCTTAGTACTTCCACCTTTTATTAAGCTTTCTTGTTTATTTCTTTTTACCATAGTCAGACATTTACATAACCTAAAAAATCAGATGATACTACAGAGCTTCTAATATGGCTCTCCCCCAATCTCTTTCTTGAGCCCAGCTCCCCAGGAAAAAGCATTCTCAGCTCTTCCAATTCTTTCTTATAAATTGGGGGCCCATTCGGTGCTCAGTAATTTTCAAACCACTATGCTCTGATTTATCAATTTCATGCATTTGTTGTTGACTTTCTGCTATGAGGACTTACACACTTACACTCCACTACCACATCCCCTTTTTCTACCCTCACAGTCCAGTGATATTACATTTTCAGTCAGTGTTAAATGTTTACATTATTTATTTCATTTTTAAGTTAAGGTATTCTTGACATAAAGCATTATATCAGTTTTGTGTGAATAGCATAATGATTTGATATTTATATACATTATGAAATGATCTCCCTAGTAAGTTCCATTATCATCAAATTACCATACACAGTTACAAAAATTTTCTTTGTTTTTTCTTGTGATGAGACCTTTTAAGATTTACTCCTTAACAATATTCAAATATACAATAGAGTATTCTTAACTATAGTCACCATGTTGTACATTAAACCATGACTTATTTACTTTATAACTGGAAGTTTGTACCTTTTGACCCCCTTCACCCAATTCATCTACCCCCAACCCTCTCCCCTCTGGCAACACCATTCAGTTCTCTGTATCTATGAGCTTGTTTTTTGTTCTCGCCTTTGTTTTGTTTTTTGTTCTTTCAGATTCCACATACAAGTGAGATCATACACTATGTGTCTTTCTCTATCTGGCTTATTTCACTTAGCATAATGCCTACATTTTCAGTTAGTGTACAGTGTTTACATTATTTTGATTACTTGTCATTCACTCTTAAGCCAGATACTAAGATAAAATTCCATTTCTTTCCTTGTACAATTTTATTTTCCCACAGATATTAATAAACTTTCTTTTTTATATTACTATCACAAATTCTTCATAAATTCTCCAACAGAATTGTAAAACTTCTCTGAATGCCATTTTCCATGTGATTAAATTATCACTTAGTTCAATATTTATTTCTGCAATCATATTGTTTAACTTTAAACAAATTTTTGCCACACAAAAGTTGTCACATAATTGGATATTTCTCTTCCATGTACACAATTATCCTCCTCTCCATGGAAAGGCTGCTTCTTCTCACCGAGTGATGGCAAGCACCAAAGTCCTGACTTTCACAGAATGGTAGTAAAAATGGCTCAGTGATTTAAGGTGAAGGCAGCACATTGGCACAGGGTTCTTGCACTTAGTTATCAGGAATGTACAAATGTCTTTTTATTTAAAAAAATACTAAATAAATTATCTGTAGGCTTGGGCAATGACAGTGGCAAACCATTATACATTGTCAGTTGAAACCAGTAACTGATGGTTATAGTGATTTTCTTAAAAACCTACCATCCTTTTCTTCAGTTATTTCCTTCAACTGACATCTCAGAAGTTCTTGGCAAGGAGCAGTCCCTTGCGCAGCTTCCTCTCACCGCTCTCATCAGTAACGGTAAAGCGCTGTCCAGGAGTAGAACGTGCCACCTCCCATTCCGCCCGTCCCACCCACTCCACAGTCTTGCTCTTCTTTAGGAGTCCCTGTCACCACAATTGCTGCTGCTGTTAACAGAGAGGCCACTCCAGCAGCATCCAATCAAGCAGTTCCTACAACCTTAGTTGGCCGATGACTCCTTTCTCTACCCTATTCACAAACTCTCCAAGCAGAGCATCATAACTAACTTCTGAGGACCTTGGCATAATTTTCTCAACTATCAGCAACCCCTCAATTCTTAGCAATGGTCATCGCCAAAATTTTGAGTGTTTTAAAAAATAATTTCTACACCCATTTTTTGATCTTCATTAGCTGGAGTTAAGGAGTCCAAGGCTGGAATGCACCAAAGCAAGGCACAGCCCCCTCCCAGAGCAATGCCTTCCTCAACAGCAGCTTGTACTCTTGTCTTTTCATTCACTTTGCCATCCCTCCATCCCTTGTCCCACCGGCCTTCAGCACAGCTGCTCCAGCAGAGAGTTTTGCCAGATGTTCATTTAGTTCTTCCTTCTCATGTTCAATAGTTGTGATCTCTAACTGGTCAATGATTTCTTGAATATGTTTTTCAACTTGAGCCTTGTCATCCTTTCCTCTCAAGAGCATGGCATCGCCTTTCATCACACTGACATCTCCAACTTGTCCTAAGTCATGAGGCTGAACATCCTCAAGATTTAGAGTCAATTTTTCTTCAAACACTGCACCACCAGTAGCAAAAGCCATGTCTTAAAGCCTGGTTCTTTCTATTGTCACCCAAACCTGGAGGTTTGACTGCTACAACCTGAAGTCCAACTTTTAACCTATTAAAAATGAGTGTACTTAGACCTTCTCCATCAACATCTTCAGCAATTATGACCAAGGCCTTATGGTGAGCATCAGCAACTTCAAGAGCAGGTACAATGGACTAGACAGTACAAAATTTCTTTTCACTCACTAGAAGATAGGCATCTTGGAATTCATATTTCTGATCTTTTGCTGTTTTAATCAAGTATGGAGAAGTATAACCTCACTCAAACTTCACGTCTCCAAAAATTTCTAATTCATCATTCAGTGTTTTTTTCTACCTTTACCATGATGACACCCTTTCTTCCAACTTTTTCATTGCATCAGAAATGATGTTGCCAATTTCTTTGTCTCAATTTGCAGAAATTGTAGCAACCTGAGCAGTTTCTTCAAGGGTGGTCTCAGGTTTAGACTCCTTCTTAAGTTCAGCAATTACAGCATCAACAGCTAACATCACACTTCTCCTGAGTTCCACTGGATTAACACCTTTGCTAGCCCTCTCAAAAGCCTTCCTTGACTATAGAGCATGCCAGTACCTTCGCGGTAATGGTGCCCTCCCTAGCCTCTTCCTTTGTTTTGTTGACAACACCTTGAACAAGTTTAGCCCCAGTACTTTTATTTTTAAATCAATGGACTTTGCAATGGTCACACCATCCTTTTATTACTTTGGGATTTCCCCAGCTCTATTTAATAATCACTGTTCTTGCCTTTGGCCCCATAGTAACAGCTACAGCATTGGCTAAAAGGTCTATACATTGAATCGTTCAGTTTTCTGGAATCTGCACCAAATCTTACATCTTTGGCACAGGCCCCAGTGAGGTGAGGAGCTAGGGTCCTGGACACTGGCTAACCTGGTGAAGGACTTCATGTAACCGGAGCATTGCTGCGGGCCAGCAGCTGGGCGTGCAAGTGGCGAGGCAGGCCGTCAGTGATGGGGGAGGGCTCTGCTGTCAGGTTTTTAAGGCCCAGGAATTTTATATCAATCTCCCAACACTCCTTTTTGTTGTTGTTATTCTTTCCTGCTGGCTTTAGTGCTTTATATACATTATGTACTTGAATCCTCACAACACGGCAAGGTAGTTATTTATTCCCACTTTATAATGATAAGAAAACAAAGGCTCAGAAGGGCAAAGTAAGTAACTTAATGTCACACAGCTGGCATGGGCCAGAGCCGAGCTGTGTAGGGTTGTTGTTTTTTTTAAATTGTGGTAAAGTACATGTAACGTGAAACTTACCCTTTAAAAAAATTTGTACGTGTACCATACAGTATTGTTAACTGTGTGCATGTTGTAGCAAATCCCTATGAATTTTTTCATCTCGTGTGACGAACTCTATATGCATTGAGCAGCTTCTCGCATTTCCCCTCCCTCCAGGCTCTGGTGAGCCTCGTTCTGCTTTGTGCCTCTATGAGTATGACTACTGTAGATACTTCATGAAAGTGAAATCATGCAGTATTTGTCCTTCTATGACTGGTTTATTTCACTAAGCATGATGTCCTCAAGGTTCATCTATGGTTCACATGTGATAGGATTTCCTTTTTTTAAGGCTGGGTAATATTCCATTATATGTAGTATATACCACATTTCCTTTATCCATTTATCTGTCTGTGGATATTTAAGTTGTTTCCAGTTCTTGACTATTGTGAATAACATTCTTTTTTAGCAGCAGGCTCTTCTTGGTTTGGAAATGCATTCTCTCTTAAAGGCTATTAACAATAGGATTTTTGTTTTGTTTTTAGTTTTCTTATTTTCTCTTTCTGCTGAGCTTTTTGCTGTTTTCTTATTTTGATTTCCATTTTCCATGTTAAAAACTCTTCAGCTGTCTGGGGACCTTGGGCTGTTCATTAAACACTGAAAGGGTGGTTGAAGCTCTATGTGTCCATGGCGGAGGGGTTCGTCCAGGCACATGTACAGTTTAGGGTGGGGATCTGTAGGAAAATTCACCAAGGACTTGGATTCCCCACTTTCCCCCCAGAAACCCCTCTCTTTAGGGCCATTTATTGTCTCCAGAGAGAATCCACAAGTCTCCTATCTGAGGGCTCTATACCTGGAGTCAGCCTCCTAGGAGTGAGGGCTGGGGACAGGGGCGGAGGGGCTCATGGTTTAGACGTCCACGCCCACTCCCAGAATAGCACTTGACCCTCTCTGCTGTGACTGCGCGCCTCTCGGTCCTGCTCTCCAACAACAAATCTCATATTTGAGTGGAGCGGGGTGACCCCTTAGCTGCTTCAGATAGGCGGGGAACCTGGGATCTAATTTCTTCTTAATCAGAATTTCAACCAAACCTCTTGTTTTTTACCGCACACCTACCACCGCCTCTGATCGCTTAGATGTCTCCAGTTCTCCCACAGGCACGTGGTAGACAGATTTCTCTGTTCTCTTCTTCCTGTTTTCTATCCTAGCAAATCTGGTAACATTTCTCATTTGTTGTGGTCTCTTCCCCAATTCCCTTTGTCTTTTTCGGTGTATGACTTTTCCCCTACTACTTTCATTGTAGTACATTTTCAGGGGAGCAGAGAGAAACATTCATGTTTAATTCACTAGGTTTGATTGGAAAGTCATCGCAGGTCAACGCTTTAGCTGGTAGATGCCTCTGCATCACACTTGGGCGCTAATCCTTGGTTACTTCTCTACCTTCTTTGCGGACTGTGGTTTTCCCGAAAACAGCGGTCCCTTTGCATCTCCAGCCCCTAGCATAGAGAGCATGCAATAATTATTCAATCGAATGGGACTTAATTTACAGAGTTGGTGCTACCCATTGGAAAGCTGGAAAATAAAGAAAACGGCCACTGGAGGCCTCACATTCACCCCTTCTCTCATACAGGTGGTCCCGGCAAAAGCAGTCTCTCAAGGGTGAAGCAGAGACAGCAAAATGCCTCTCCTGCAGTACCGTGTTTGCACAGCCTTTTTCCGACTCTTTCAGAGTCGCGCTTATTTTACTTAGAAGTAATTGCTTTTCAAAGGCTGGCAATTCTCATTAGTTACCAGGTGAGTGAATCTAATAAGAAAAGTCTCCTGATTGAGCTGGAAAAAGCAACAGAACAAAATATAGAGTGGGGATTTTTCCCACCTTGCAAACCAAGTAGCTCCTGTGCTACACATATTTGAAAGAAAATTGACATGTATTATTGAAGAAGCCTTTTTTTTCCCCCATGTGCACAGAGAACACCAGGCAGGAAGGAGACAGACCTCTGTGGTCCAGGAAACAGCCACACTGAGGAGGGCATCTGCCACTTGGAGATGTAGCAAGGAGCTTTCTGAAATAGCCTGCATTCATTTTCTGGGGTTGCTCAGACAGATGACCACAACCTGAGTAGCTTCAGACATCAGGCTTAGTCTTAGTTTCTCACAGTTCAGAAGGCTAGGAGTCCGCAATCAAGGTGTCAGCAGGGTTGGTGCTTTCTGGAGGCTGTGAGGTAGAATCCATTCCATGCCTCTCTCCTAGCTTCTGGAGGGGGCTGGCAATCCTTTGGCATTCTTTGTAGCTACATCATTCCGATTTCCGCCTCCATCCTCATGTAGACTCCTTCCCACTGTGTGTTTCTAAACCTCCCTCTTTTTAAAGAACACCAGTCATTGGCTTTAGGACTCGACCTAATCCAGCATGACCTCATCTTAACTTGATATATACCTGTAAAGACCCTATTTCCAAGTAGAGTCACATTCTAAGGTTCTGGGCTGACATGAATCCTTTGGGGATGCTATTCAATTTGACACATGGCCTAAAAGCCTTTATCTTCCAGCCTCCTATTTTAATTATAATTTTGGAGACTACATTTGTCATCCAGTACTTTCAGACAATTGATATAGGAGAAGAGGTGGGAAAGTCCCAGAGAAGGTGCCTGGACGATGAGGAAGATAGGCTCCCAGCACTGGGTAAGGGCTCTTAACCTTGGCTGCATGTTGGGAACACCGCAGGTTTTAACTCCAGCTGCCCCAGCATCAGTTGTCTTAAAAGCATCCCGGTGGTTCCCGTGTGCAGTCGGGATGCACACCTCTGCTCCAGGCACTCTTCCCGAAACGCTTGCGGATGAGGCTGCCCCATTTGACTCTGCCGATCTGCTGCTGAAGCAGGCCCTGCGCGCGTCTGCTCTCGCTGAGAACTCAGCACCAGCACCTGTGGTTCTTATTTCTCCTTCATTTGCTTTGAAGACGAACGGCTTCATCAGCACTGAAAACTCACAAGTTAATAAAGAAAACGAATATTTGCAGGGGGGTGTGGATAAGAGGGAGATTAACATTTAACTTTACTTTTCAGAAAAAAATTTGTACTTATCCAAGTTGCATGTGCTCAAAGAAATGTGAAAACCCCCAAAAAGCACAGAGAAGAAAATAAAATGACCTGTTAAGACCATCCCTCTGGGGAAACAATGGTGTGGTGAATGTTGTAAATGTCTATAAATTTAACTATTTTACGAACATGGAATTATGTGGTTTTGAAGACTGAGTTCTTCACTCAGTAATCTCTTATTCAATACGTCAATGAACAATGCATATCAGAAAATATTTCTCATTAAATAGTCTTCAGATTTTGACTAGCTACATTTTATTTCTTCATAGAGAATATACTGTAATTATTAACTAATTATTATGAGAGAATTTCAAATGGAATTTTTCCTTGTCTGGTCATGGGAGCAAAAGCCAGAGCTGAGATGCAGCGGCCCTGCTCATCTCCTCACCCTCCGGACTCACGGGCCCATCCCCGCAGGGCTCTACTCACCCTCCACGCCACACCGGTTCTGTGAGCCCAAGAGGTGGAAACTGGGGGACACTGCGGACAGGGAGCTGCTGACCTAGGAAAGAGTGCTCCCCTAACCCACACCGAGGTGGATTGCACAGCTTGTGTCTGTGAGGAGAGACGGACATCCCACCCCATGAACACTTGCTGAGAGTGCGGTTGCTGATCTGCGTTCTGCACTGACCAAGAGGGAGGAAGGGAGCTGGTGAGGGAAGGCACCACAAAGAAAGGGAGCCTTCAGCTCTTGGCCCAACCATGCCATCTGGAGTGATAATGGGGCGCAAGATGCTGTGGTCAAGTGGATGCCGGGGGAGAAAGCCAGGCTTTGGGCTATCTGGCTGACACCTGCCCAGTCAGTCCAGCAGCAAGATACTGCGCATTGTTTTGACGTGAGTGGGAACTGAAGGGAGAACCATGTCCAATGGAAGTATGTCTCCCAAGTGAGGTAATTACACTGAGGACAGGCATCCCACAAAGCTACCGAAGAACTTTCTGCGTGCCCCACCAAATGGCAGGCATCTAGATGCCCAAGACCCAGAGGACGTGCAAACCAAGGCAGGAACACATGAGGAGAAAAGACTTTTGCTCCTTTTCTGTCTCTTCCTCCCCTACCTGCCCTCAGTTCTGGGAGACCTGGAAGCAGCAGAGTGAGGAGAGGAGGAAGCATGAAAGAGCAGTCATGCCCTCTCCCCAGGCAGCCCCCCAGGCAGCCCCCCAAGCCCGGGGGAGGGAAGGCATTGAGTTAGATGTGAAATATAACAGCTTAGTCCGGTGAATCAAGAATGGTCTTTAAAACATGCACGTCACTTGACCCAGCAGATCTACCTCCAGGAATTTGTCTAAGGGAATAATCAGGGATATATAGGAAGATTTATGTAATAAGAGAATTTCCGTACACAAAAAGTATTTCCGCACATCTTCAAAAGTCATAATTTTTATGTTAAAAGAACCACCTGTTCTTTCAATAACTAACAGTTAACAGAATTCTGATGGTCTAATTTTTACAGGTAGTTGCAATGCCACAGCCCTTATAATAAACAGAATCTCTCAGAATAAAGGAAAAGAGTTTTAGAAAACTGACCATGACACAGTGTTGAGGGCACTGTGTTTCAGTTGCTATTGCTGTGAAAAACTACCTCAAATATAGCGGCATAAGCAACAGTCCTTAGATTATGCCCCTAGATTTTGTGAGTCAGGATTTGGGATAAGGGATGTATGTCTCTGTTCCAGGATTCTGGGGCTTTTGCTGGGAAGTTGAATGGCTGAGGTAACTCAAACACCTGGGGGTTGAAAACATCTGGAGGCTTCTTCATTCACAGGGCTGGCACCTGGCAGGGATGACTTGATAGCTGGGCTCCTCTGGGACAGTCCACCAGATCACCTACACGTGGCCTCCCTGGGAGCTGGGGCTTCTCCTTGTATGTCAGCTGGGTTCTAAAAGGGAGAATCCTCAGGGGGAGAATTCCACAAGAGAACCAGATGAAAGCTGCATGAACTCTTATCATCTAGCACTGGAGGCATATGGTGTCATTCTCTCCATGCTCTACTGGTTGAAGGAATCATAAACCTGCCCACACCCAAGGGAAGGGACATGGAACCCATGTCTCAGTAGGAGTGTTAAAGTGCCATAGACGGGATTCTTAATATTTAATAAATTAGAGTAAAGCCTGCCCTTAAAGTCACGTCATACTTTATATTTTTTCTTAATTATTAGTATGCATATATGGTACCTCTTCCTCAATAACAAATATGGTATTCCATCACCAACCAACTGCCCGTTTCTCTGTCACCAATTAAATGTTCAAGATTCAATTCAGTTCTGACACTGGAGAGTTAGCACAGACCCAAGTTAAGAGCCCAGTGCCACAAGACTGCCATTCATTTCAGATGCTAGTTGCAACACCAGGGCCCCAGGGCTACCCATGCTGCTGTCAAAATTGGCTATAAACTTGGGGGTTCACATTATTCCCTTTTAGATCTGATAGTTTGCTAGAGTGACTCAGAAAACTCAGAGAAGCACTTTACCTACCATTTCGGGTTTGTTATTGAGGATATAATGGAAGAACAGCTAAAGGAAAGAGACGCACAGCAAGGAGCCGGTGGTGGGGAGGCGCAGAGCCCCTCTGTCCTCTCTGGAGCGCCACCCTCCCGGGACAGCGATGCGTTCAC
Source organism: Mormoops blainvillei (assembly GCA_004026545.1). Lineage (NCBI taxonomy): Eukaryota > Metazoa > Chordata > Mammalia > Chiroptera > Mormoopidae > Mormoops > Mormoops blainvillei. Next base: position 197,329 of record PVJD01002314.1, read on the forward strand.
TAACACAGACGCTTCCTGCGCCGCATTGTTTCAGAGTTTTCGTCCAGACTGCATAACCTAGACTTGATCAACTAAATCACTGAACTCATTCTCCAGCCCCTCTCCTCTCCACACATGTTGGAGCGTGGGGCTGAACATTCCAACCCTCGAATCATGTGGTTGGTTTTTCTGGCCACAGGCCCTCATCCTAAAACTACCCAACCTCCTAACCCCCTTGAGTCAGCTCATTAGCAGACAAAAGACACTCCTATCACTGGAGAAATTCCAAGGGTTTTAGGAGCAGTGTGCCAGGGACCAGCAGACCAAATATATATATTTTTATGCTACTACCACATGATACTCACTGCATGTCGAGCAGGGGCTGGGCGCTGTAAACCCGGGGAGGAAGAAGGTGCAACCCCGCTTTTGAGGAGCTCTCTCTCGCACATGGAAGCTTCTTTCCCTCTCTTTCTCCCGCCCCTCCCTTCTCTCTAAGAAACAAATAAATAAAATCTTAAAAATCTTAAATCTTAAAAAAAGAAAAAAACCCAAAAAGCAAAGAAGAGGAGCTCCGAACCTAGTGGAGACGACAGGGATCACACAGCTTTCTGCAAGTTCTGTGAAATGCGTGCCTGCTGGGACTCAAAGGAAGGGTGACTAACTGTGAGCTAGGAAGCAGGTGCTCTTAGAATTGGTTTTCCACTAAAGAAGAAATCATTTACTTGTTAGTACTTCTCTTACTGTCCAGAAGAGTGCCGTAGGAGTTTTATCATCAGCATACTGCTCATAAAGCGACTGCTTTTCATGGGACGGGAAGAGCACAAGGCATTTCCAAGTTGAGCAGTGAAAAATCTGATAGGGATGAAGAGAGACAATCGACAAACAGAAAGGACCTCTATATACGTGTTCTTCATTATATACAATAAAAGTGCAGAAAGGCTCTTGACATGGGGAGACGACTGGGTTGTGTATTTTGCACATGTAGCACTGTGGACGCCTAAGCACTGCCCTCCGAACCTCGGGGGTGTGAAGGAAGGGCCCTACACCATAGGCCTCACTCTCTGGCAGGGGTGTCCAAACTTTTGGCATCTCCAGGCCACACTGGAAGGAGAAGCGTTGTCTTGGACCACATATTAAATAGACTGTGACACATAATCACAAAAAAACCCCCCTCATAATGTTTTAAGGAAATTCACAGTTTTGTGTTGGGTCACATTCACAGCCATCCTAGGACACGTGCGGCCCACGGGCTACAGGCTGGACACTCCTACAGAAGTTATAAATGAAACTAATAAACCACCAAGTAAAAGTGTGTTTTATCCTCCTATTTTAACAACTGTATCTTCATAATGACTTAGAAGGGAATTTAGGATCTCAGTGCTATGCCTGAATGTGGTAGGACAGTGAGGACCAGCCTGGGGCACCTCATCCTTGCTGTCCCACCTTCGGCTCCACCCCCCATGCACGCGGATGCCCCAGCCTCCATGCCCACATCCCTGAGAACAGCTGCCCTCTGCCGCCCCTCAGGCCCAGGGGCACAAGCACCAGCATAGCTGTGGGCCCAGGGAAGAGGCCTCCTCAGGGCCCGGGAGCGGCCTGGGCAGTTGCGACAGAGTGCAATGGACTGGGTGGCTTAAACAGTAAACGTTTATTTCCCACACGTCTGTCCAAGATCAAGGTGTAAGCCTATTCAGGGCTAGTGAAGGCCCTCTTCCTGGTTTACAATGGCCATCCTCTTACCATCTCCTCACGCAATGGAGACAGATATCTCATCCCTCCTGTCTTTTCTGATAAGAGCACTGATCTCACCATGAGAGCTCCTCCCATCACACCTAATTAATTACCTCCCAAAGGCCCCACCTCCTAATACCATCACATTGGGGATATTAGGGTTTCAACGTATGAATTTGGGGGGCACATTCATTCCACAGCACGCAGGGCATACCGGGTCCTGGGTACCTGGTGTCTGGCGTGGAAGGCAAGGACTCATTAGCTCTGAGAGGACACATCTTCTTGACTCTGTGGATTTCTGGCCCAGAGGGAGGGGTTTGCTGGGGTTTGGGCCAGAGCTGGACCCCCTAAGGCTCAGAGCCTGGGTGAGTCCCTCTTTTCTGGTTTAAGAGGGTACAACCTAGTCTACCATGTCTCCTGGCTCTCACTGGTTGATTCTCAGAGCAAATTGAGAGGCCAGGTGTGAGGCTATCTGACAAAGATGTGGGGCAATTTCTTAGAAAGCTGCATTGCAAGTTAAGAAAAGGAGACTGAGGTCAGGGCCAAAATTTCCATTCTACTTTCTGCGCTTACCTGTCATTTATTACTGCCAATGCCTTAAAACTGTCTTTTTGGTTTATTTTTAATCTCCCCACAGAGACAAGGTCATTTACTAAAATTACTAGATTCTAACTTCTTTTTAAGAAGCAACTGGCTGAGAGCCCGTTAGTAGTAGTTGTATGGAGAAAGCCTGCCCCCCACCCCCCACTAAATTTCCTGGGCTCAAACCAGCATCATTCACTGAGTCAGGGATTCTCCAGGTTAGAAGTCACCTTATCTGACCTTCTTCCTACTCAGAACCTTTGTAGAAGTCTTGATGCTCTCAGCAAGAAGAGGCAACACCTTACTCAATCCCGCCTGTAAGCTCATTCCCCAGGTCTCAGGGGAGGCGACCCTTAAGGATCCCATCGGGAGCTCAGAAATGCTGGTGGTCAGGCTCAGCCCCTGACCAGCTAAATCAGAGTCATGGGGGGCTGGGCCAGTTGGTCTCATTTTATCAGAACTCCCCAGGTCCACCCAGCTGCCAGGGTCAGGAGAGCGGCTACCCTCCCACTGCGCCAAGGAGGACCGTGACCTGGCCAGGTGAATGTCCCACAGGACCAGCTTAGGTACAAAAGTGCCCAGTCAGCAGTGGGAAGGGAGGCGTGCCACCCTCTCTGCTGTCGGCGAGGGGATTTTCACGATTCTTGGGTTGTGAAATCGGGCTGGTGCCGAGGGTGTCTTCACAAGCTCCGCATCCTCCCAGCACTGCTGCTATCTGGATAAGTAAAACATTAAAAATCCCTAATCACAAAACTCTTTACCGGCAGCAAACAGACTGCTAAACAGGGACCGAAGGCAAAAACCTCTGCGATGTAAGGAAGCCTGGCTCCCGCAGAGCGAGCCTGGCCCAGATCCGTGGTTGAATCCACGTGTCCCTCAGGGTGCAGAGACATGTGTTGCTTCAACCAGACCAAGAAAGAAATCCAACCGCTTAATTGACAGGCCAGTTTTGGAAAAGAAAGACCTGAAGGGAGCACTGAAACTGAGGAGTAGGCTCTACATCATAGATGACTGTAAATCCAGCCAATCTCAGAGAGGAAAGCCATCTTCTTCTAGGAACAGTGTTCCTGGAAGTGAACAGTGAATTGCTAAACCAGAACTTTTGGGGAGGTCAGATAGTCTGAGTGGCTGGAAGAGCGGCCAGGGAAAGCCTGTGGATTGGCCCTTGCTCTGCGCCAGCCTGCCATACACACGTGCGGGGAACAGGCGGGATCTCGGGCGGTGGCAAGCGGCCACGGGCACCTGTCACTCCAGCTGCACTTCTTCTAGAACAACCACCAGTCATGCGCTCATTCGACACCTGTTCCTTGAGGGTCTATTATATACCAGGTACATGCTAGATGCTGAGGTAGCTACAGAGAAAGATAAGGAATAATCCCCCTCATGGTTAAAGTCCGATGATATATAACAGCACACAAAGAACACAGAGCACATGAGGGGTCCTGACTTGGCTCTCAAATACCCTAACACGTGCTCTTAAAGTCATGCAGTGTCTCTAGGTCTCAGTTTCCTTATGTATAAAGCGAGAGCTTAGGGTGAAGAAGAAGCGAGGTTGCTTCCACTCTACCGTTTTTATATTCATGTCAAGCCCTTAAGCCTGCCACTGTTGGTGAAACTCAGTTTTGGATATGCACCTGCACCCAGGTCTCTGCAGTAGGCAGAGTCATTCCACAGGGTGGGATCTAAAATTCTAGACACAAACTCTAGTTCCGTAAGTCTCACAAGACTTGGGGGTAAAACAAACAATTAGAGTCAGTGAACCTCTTGCTTTCTAAATCTCCCTGCTTGGGGGACCCTTGCTCTCTTAAGAGGAGCCCCTCAGGTATCTGTAGGGTTCCCAGATGGGTCTCGCTAGAGCTCGTGAGTCCAGCCCCTGCCCTCACTCAGCCACAGGGGGCGCGCAACCTTGCCCTTCCTGCCAGGTATTGCCCTTCTGCTCTACCTCCACTACTGAAGCCCTAAATTCAGAAGACCTTGAGATATCACTGCGTCTTCATTAAAGGAACACTTGCCCCTCTCCTGGAGGTGCCCTGGAGCCTCTATGACTCTGGAACAGGCTGGGTGCTTGCCGTGGTTCCTGCGGCTCCCCCTGGGGGCTGTGACTGCCTCTGCCGCCCTCTATCCAACCCCGTTAGTTACTCTGTATCAACATTCCCCAGCTGTTTCAAAGGACTTCAGGGGGGAGTCTTTTTCCCTCAGCCTTTTGCCACATTCTGTTACACTTGTCCCAAAGCAGCCCTGTCTTGCCCTGGGGTTTGTTGAAAGACACTATAGTTTGGGCATAGTGGTTAGGAGCTTAGGATCCAGTACCAAAATATCTGATTTGAATTCTGGTTCCTCTACCTAGAAATTACTTTCTTTGGTTTTCAGTTCCTCTGGCATCAAATGGGAATGCTGATATTTATTTCAAACGATTATTGCAACAATTGTTAAGTTATCACATACCCAATGTTCGGAACAGCATTTGGCACATAGTGAGTGCTCAATATCTACTTGTATGTGCACATTTAAAGATGGTTCATCCTCAAAGACTACAGGGCTCTCATTAAAAAGACAGAGAGTGTTTGTATCTCTAGTTCCCAGCACGTGCCTGATACAGAATCGGCACTCATTTGGGGAACAAATGAATTAATGAATAAAAAGATAAAACCAACATGAGCCCAGAGGCTAGATGGAGGAAGGTGGTTTTTCAACCAGGGAAACAGCTGTAGTACTGTCACCAAAACACTCAAAGGCATTTAGAGGGTCCTGGGAGAGGAGAGGAGCAGAAAGAGAACCCTTATTCCCACCGCCCCCCCAGCCACCCATACAGGACACTCCCCCAGTAATGCACCCAATAGCAATACCAGCTTGGAGGGAATTTGGCTGCACTGCAATTGGCTCCCATCCTCTGTGTAGCCCTGTTCTCAGAGGGTAGAATGAAGTTCTCTTCCTGGAGAAGGGGGACAGGAAGGAGGGCCTGGGTTGGGCATGGGGGCTTTGGGAAGAGTTGCCCTCAATCGTTTGGGACTTTGAGTTTCTTGTATAGTCGGTTGTGTATAAGCTTCACTCTATTTCTGTGGCTTATGTGACAACTGAGGCTGAAAAAGTTTTGTACTGACCCAACATTTGGACAATGGAAGTTTTCAGCCCCCACTTGCAGGTATGGCAGAATTTCACTGCACATACTGCTTCTGTTCCCACCCAGGAATGTGTCCACTGTCATGTCCAGAGCTAAGTGATCTGGGTGACAACTTGTGGTTCCTGACACTACCAGCACTAGGCCACTCTCCACAAACCCTCTATGCCTCTCCTTTTTCTCTCCCCTCCTTGTTTTTTTCTTCCACCACAACGACCAGCTGTCATTGTACATCTTTTATTTCCCCACCTTCCCTGCTGGATGGTCAGGGGCGAGATCGCCCATCCGGGAAATACTGCCCTGGGTCTAGGAGGCAAAGGTGTGCTCCACAGGAGAAGCTACTGGTGGCTCGGACCCTCCGGCAAGGCAGGCAGCAGTATCACAGGCTAATCTCATTGTCCTCCTCCAGATTTTGTAAAACACTAAAACTTACATCTTTGCAGACATTAATTACAAGAATCAGGAAAGGCAATGACATTTTAACTCTACAGTAATAGTTTTTCCTAAAAGAGCCTCACCTCATTTCACCCAGTACTGTAAAACACATCTGAAATTTTCTTTTCCACTGAAGTCAGAGTTGGAAAGTCTTTGTATAATGTCTTGAATGCTCAGGGAGCAGTTCGATGTCAGACTGAAACACCAACTTTTTGTGTAACCTTCTACCCTGGTTGTTTTGCTCCGTTTTCTCTTGTTAATGGCTTGGATCAAATAAAACATTCCCCATGGCTTTGTCCTAAACAGAACTAGAAAAGCTCACCAAGTTCATCTCAAAACTCCCCCACCTGAAGTGGAACCACTCTGGGTTCTATTGCCCGCCGCCGAAAAACCATGACTCCCAGTACCAGAGTCTTCTGAAAACAAAAGGAACTATTTATTCAAAAGTTATGCAGGTTTAGAGGGAAATTAAATTCCACTCCCTCTAGAAACAAAAAACACCTATAATCACACAGTTCTGCCTCCCCTTGCCAAACCAGACCAGTCAGGGGTACCATCTCTCAGGAAAAGAAATAGAACTCCGTAGCTTAGCTGAGCAGATTCCAGTCTGTATCCCACCTTCTTCCAGTCGTCTGTGCTCCAATAAGCTCTTGCTCTTAATCCAAAACCACATGGCACTTCCTCATGGTGGGCTGGTGGAGGTCCTTCTGCATCCTTTCAAACCACGTGGCCAAGACAGCATGGCTGCCCTGCACCTGGGTTTAAATTCCTGCGCAGATCTTCCTCCTGACCCCACTTCTGACTCCTCCCACACTGTGTTACATTTGCCCTTCTCAGCTGCCATTGTTAGTCCAGGTAGGTATGGCCCCATGGTGTAATGGCTACCTGCAAGCCACTTGCACAGACAGGCACAATAGCTGGGGAACCGCCTCCCCACTGCGTCATGGGTTAGAGTCATGCCCATCTCCCTGGCTCCAAGGGTGTGGGCACAGCTATTAGCATTGCTAAAACACTGGCCAAGCTCTTCAGATACGCAAAGTAACTCTCAATAGTCCTGCTCTGTTCCTCCTTCCCGGAGCCAGGTTAGTGGAGGTTTTCCCTGTTTTGGGGGCCCCGATATTCCATGTTACACACCCACAATCCCTCTGACCAAAGGCAGGAATAATGTGATTTTCAAATGAATGATTAAAAGAATCAGACCTGAAGTCTAAGCATGGTGTGCCTTGGCACATGTGGTAGGTGCCTTCCTTTCCACAGAAGAGGCTGGTGAAAAGGTCATGGATACTTGCTGCTTGGTGCCACTTAATCTGGTACGGGAATGCCAGGTCTTGCAGCATCTGTGCTGGTAAGACAGCTATATATTTTGCAGAAAGGCGGCCTTATGCTGGGGTTCCAAACTTCTCAGGTGGCAGCTGTGATAGGGGAGAAGCTAGTGGGCACAATGCAGTGCTAGGTAAAGGCACAGCAGGTTTTTCTTCAGGAAAACCAGTTCCGACCTTCCTCTTCCCCGCTCCGCGGCGCTGTCACGGTGGGATGGTGTTCCCTCCTACGGCACTGAAGAATCGGCTCAGCGTTGTCTTATCAGCAGGTTCTGTTGGTGGTATTTGGGGAGCCGACTTCTGACAGTTATTATACATCTCAGACCCCAAACTCAAATGTGCAGAAAATACATCTATTTGTTTCTCTGTAACCCCATTTCTATATTTGGTCTCCACATCCCCCAAAGGTGATGGAGACTTACTTGTGTCACTTTTGTGTTGTCAGGGAGGAAAGACTTTACCTCTGCCTTCTTAGATTCTGTGACTGGACCTGAGAATTAAAATAACAGAAGACAGATCTACAGGAGAAAAGCACATGAGTTTTATTTGATGTTGATATTTTTATGTGTACACAGCGGTCTTCATATATAAGTAATGGAGACCTAAATAAGTGAATGGGCCATAGAGCTTCAGTGATATTTGAACAAAAATGATAAATTGTGGAGACAACAAAACAAAGAAAAAGGGGGTGATGGGGCAGTAAATTGTGGGAAAGTGACTAGGAAATACATGAGGGTAATTGATGGAAGACAAAGGTTATTTCTGTAGGTTTGTTTGTACAGAGTCATCTGTGTGTCAACTCTCTGTTTCCAGGGATAAGAATGTTCTCCCCTTCCAGGTACGGTGGAAGGGAGGCGCACCTTTTTACAGGAAATTTATGCCCTGATTTTTGGTAGAAAGGAGGAGATCAGAGAGCCCTTCCTGCATCTGATATTTCTCAACTGTCTTCACCTCAAAATAACAAATATACCAAAGTGGCATATTTGGAGATGGCATGTTCTGAATCCCTCCAGTGTCCTTGCTTACTCATATTTTTTCAGGATTGTGCCCTCACCCCACATGTTCCTGGGGAACATTGGGTCAGTGGAAGGTCCTACATGGTTGTCAATCTACTGGAACATCGATCAACACCCCTGTGATCAGCCTTTGGTTGGCACAGGTCACCACTAAGAACCCTCTGTTCCCTTCTGCAGGTTCCACATCCATCTGCAGTTGTGACTTCCAAGCCTCACTTGACCTGAGACTTGCTGGAACAGTGTTCAGGGATCTCACTAGGGAAGTTCAGGGGCCATTCTGTCTGAGCAGACCATGCGGCCATTCCTCTTCTAGATTGGGCCCGTGCAAGTTCCATCAGCCCTTTCCTCCCAGGTCCTGGCAGCTCAGTGCAGGAAAGGAGGTGAGTACCGGGCTGAGCCCACCCTCCTGCAACACTCAGCAGCCCCACCTCTGTTCCCCCTGGTGTCCAAGATAGCTCGACCCAAGCTCACCCTGGCCTCTGCACTAACTGTGGGCTTTTCATAGACAGGCTTAACATGAGATTCCTGGGTTTTATTCCTTTTCTTTCTTTCTAGTTTTTCATGACCAAGTGGACTTTATTTCAGGACTATAAGAAAGATTTTACATTACATTAGAAAATCACTCCATTTATCACATTAACATAGTAACAGAGAGAAAAAAATCTCTTGATCACCTTCAGATGTTTCAGTGCACTAATCTCTCAGATGCATTTGTGTGTTGAGCAGGGAATCTTTTGTTGAATTATAGCTGTTCAAATTGTCGAAACTTCAAGGGGAGGGATCAAGGGGACCTCTCACACTGCCATTCCCCTGACATCCTCGGGTTCGGGTTGGTTTTGAATTGGTTCAGAATTGGCTCAGAACTGGTTCTACCATCTGCCATCTGCCCTTTTCCTTGAGAGTCTTGGTTTTCCGACAAGCCAAGCCAGAGGACCCCCACCTAGGGCCTGCCACGTGGGAGACATGCCCGAAATGTAGAAATATACAGTGTTTCTACCTCTTCTGCGCACACTGGCTCTCTCCTGGGATCAAACTTTTGTTCCCGGTCTCTAACCCTGGGAATCCAGAAGGGTCCTGTGGCCCATGTGCTCCACAGCTCTTATGGATTCTTAGCTGTGTCTCCATCTGGGGCCCTACGTATTGCCAAGCATTGGCTGGGGCGGCAGTATTTGCCCCTCGGCGTCGTCTGCCCATGTGGGCTTGTTGTGAACCACCCTGTCTGACCTTGGTCATCTGCCTTCACAGGTGACCACTCCTTTTGTATCACTTCTCATCTATGTCGTGCTTGTGGGTAGAGGGACTGTCTGGCTCTTTCTGGAGCATGTTGGGTTTCTAGAGCTTGAGAGGCTGCCCAAGGCCCTGTCCACCACCACACAGCCATTCTGCTTGTGAGATCTTACTCCAGGGCTCTCAGGAAACCCAGATCCTCTGTTCTGGAATCCTCAAACCCACCATTAGGATTTACCATTTCTCCCAGCCCTGGAAAAAGAAGGCCAGGCCCTGTTCCAGTTATTTCTGCATAACAAATCAGCCCAAAATTTAGTGCCTTAAAACAACCATTTTTTTAATGTTCATGGAATCTATGGGTCAGGAATTCACAAAGGGCACATGGGGACACCTTCCCACTCTCTGCTCTGATGTCTGGAATCATCTGGAGGCTTCTTCCCCCACGCGTATGGCTATGGACGGTAGCAGTCAGTGAGGACTTCACCTGGTCTGCCAGCCGGGACACTTCCCCGAGACCCCGCCATGTGGCCTGGCTTCCCCACAGCATGGCTTCCCTCAGGGCTCAAAGGTAAGTATCTCCGCTCCCAAGCAGGGCTGCACAGTCTTTTACGAACTACTCTGAGTCCACACAATGTTACCACGGCCATGGCCTACACTCCACCCACACTCAAGGGGAGGGGCCATGGATCCCACTTCCCTTTAAGAAGACTGTCACAGTCACCTTGTGAGGAGAGCATGTGGAATGAGGGACATCCTTGTGACCACAGCCCATTTCTCTAGGACCCTCCAAAGTGTATTCTTGTTTCTCCATCATCTTTTTCTAGTGTGTGTGCAGGAGTAGGGGGTGGAGGGAGCAAAAGAGAAACCCTCTTTCTCTTTTTTAAATCCTCAAACAATTCAGCAATTCCAAGAGACCATTCATGCCACTGGCTCATGGAAACCGACAAACACTCCCCTTGTTTCCTTTGCAATGGCTGTGGTCCCTAACTGGCCTGGCTGAGGGGAGAGAAAGAGTAAATGAGTAACTATCAGGGGAAAGGTTACCCTCCACATATATTCTCCCACCACAAGGAAAATAACAGGTAGCTCATAGACTTGTGAGAATTAATATTTTTAAATTTTTTTTATTGTCGACAAAGGCAGGGTGGGGCTGGATGGAGGGGGGCAAAGAGAAGAAAATGGGGGACATCTGTAATAGCGTTGACAACAGACTCGTGAGAATTAAAGTGAGAACCTATGCAAAGCCCTGAAAATCAAACTTGTACTTGAACTTGGCTGCCCTTTCCCTGCAGAGACGATCCCATGTAAGGCACGGCCCAGTGGCAGAGCTGCTGCTGCTGAGGAGGGTTGACATGAGGAGAGTGAATTAATCTAAGCTTGGACTTGGTGGTGGGGGTACATAAGCAGTCCTTTAAGAGCATCTGGAGAGAGAAATGCGATTTCCAAAGGCCCTTTATGGCTTTAAACTGCCTCTCAGTCTCCTAGAAAGTCCATTCCACTCACCGACTTCCTGGTGCCCTGGGAGTCACCCTGGAAGACCTCACTTCAGACCAGACCATCTGTGTGAGCTGATGGGGAAGCCAGGTTTGGGGGGCATTTGGCTGGGCTGAGAGCAGAGCGGGTGGTGATTTTTCAAATTCAGAGTCTCGGTCCCCAAAGAGTGGACTCTTCAGAGCACTCCAGCCTGTGAGGTTGCGGCTCAGTACCAGACCTGCGGGAAAAAGTGCAGGGAGGTAGGTAGCCCCTGCTGGCAAGGGGTCACCTCCCCTCCTCAGGCAGCCAACCCACAAGAAGGTTGTGGCCAGTGGTCATGTTCGCGCACGGCTCCTGCCCTGAAAATGTTTGTGGATAATTTGTTGCCTGTAGTACCAAAGAAACTGTTAATATCTCCCCTGCCCTTTCTTCAGAAAGTGGGACTAAAGTCAAACTCTCATAATGAAAACAATCTTTCAAAAACTGTGTAGAGAAATTGCTTTGTCATTTACAGCAAACAGAAAAGTTTACCTCATTCTTTCACTGGGTGAGACTTTACCCTCTCCGAGCAAAGGAGAGGCAGGAAATGGGCTCGGACGGGGCTGTTTGTCATTTCTGAGGTTGGAAGCAGGCAGTGCGACACCTTAGACTATAATGCAGCAATTCTCAACTTTTTGTGTGTGATCACAGCACTCTTTCTAATACTGAAAGGCTTGGTGATGTTTGTGAAGGCATCGAAAGATAAGAATAATGCAGAACCCACCAACAATCTCTGCGGCCAATCCTTGCAGCGATGTAGCGCCGCGATCGATCCGGTGCCGTCATCGCCTTCAGTGCGGTTCGGCAGCTGGAGCAGGATGGCTGCTGCCTGGACACCTCTTAAGTGCCCTGGGGCCAAGCTCTCCTACAGCCCTGTTTGTGGAAGTTTCCTCCTTGGGGGACACAGGACTGTGCTCCAGGACTTCTCCCCTGTTGCCTGTTCTACACCACGAGGCCCAGCCAGCCCAGTTCCCTTCTGTCTCAAAACACACCCTGCTCTGTGGACACTCAGTGATCATTCAGTTAGTTACAGACGCCAATCAAAGAGCGATAGCGTGTT